>JAPYYV010007612.1:0-19955 GCA_030522625.1 Copidosoma aretas | reverse complement strand
TAGGTTATCAAAAAATATTGGACACGTATTTTTTCTTTTTTCATATAAACGAAAATTTCCAAAGATAGAGCGTATCAAAGTTCAGGAGAGGGGGCTGTACGACGTCATACCTGTATAAAATCCAATGCATAATCGACTACAGGTATGACATCACGCGACACTTTCATACAGTATAACTTTATCAGTTTTCATTTATATAAAAAAAGAAAAAATACGTGTCAAATATTTTTTTATATCCTACCTGATGTACCCAATTGATTTAAAAAAAAAAAATTTACGCAAGAACCCCATTGTAAAACGCCAATAGAGCACAAAAAATTTTGCTGCTTTCTATCGTATTTGAAAATGTACGATTAAAATTTCTATTGGTTTTTACAAGTGACGTACAAGCTTAAATATTTTGATGGGTTTTTATAAGACCATTCTTATAAACGAGATTGGTAAATAAGGCACAACGCTTTTGTTTGGAAAATCCTATTCATCGTATGTTCGGTTTTATTCGGTATTTACGAATTTCTGTCTGAACACGATTTTGTTCGTTAAATCCAATAAGAAATTTATATGTATTTATTGGATTGTCCTAAAATTATTTCTATAGCATTTTATCAGGAAATCCAAGTAATAATTCTGTTGGGTTCATGTGGAACTCCTAATAAACAAACCAAAACATTTATTTTTATTGCATGATATTATATACGGAATTTCTAGTACAAAAACCGCATACAAGTGAATAAAAAAAAAAATTTATTGGTTTTTATCTGACAATGCAGACACAATATAAAATAAATTTGGAATTTGTAAATTTAATGTATTGTTACTTATAAGGCTTATCCTATTAAAAGAAACCGATAAGAACCAATAAATTTTTTTGACATTTTGGTCGGTTTCAGAGAGTCCAATAGAAATGTTATTCTCTCAACCGAAAATTATACGCGTTATAATCAAATAATAATATTTGGGTATGCGTATACACTTCGGCAACGGTGTTCAGATAATGCGCTCCAGGAATTGAAGCACATTTAACCTTCCAGCTATTGAACTGGATGTCTAGGTCTGTTTATGTTCACCGACATTAATGTCCAGGTAATGTGCTCCAGAATGCCAAGCGGGTCAGGCCTTTGGGCTGCTGAACTGGACGCCCAAGTATCTTGAGCCGCTGTAGACGGTGTCTAGGTAGTGTGCTCCAGGAAGTTAAGCTCGCTATCCAGCCGTCTGACTAAATGTCTTCGAGGTGAAGACAGACCTGGACATCCAGTTCAATCGCCGAAAGGTAAAACGTGCTCATGGATACCGTCTTCAGCGAGTAATCACCGCTGGACATCATATTCGGCAACTAAACACACCTGGGAATTCAGCTTAATAGCTAGAAAGTTAAACGTGCTTAAACTCCTGGAGCGCACCACCTGGACACCCTCGTCAACGTGTACACATTCAGAGATGATCGGGAGACGTTTTAATTTATGTGGTACTGTTTCTGTTCTATAGCTCACACTAAATGTGTACCATCAAAAATTTTGTATCTGAAGTCACAGATAAAACCGTATATAAAAATTCTAACTTTTAATATTGCAATAAAAAAAATATGAATATATTATTTTTCATACAATTTTTGTTATTTAAACATCATCACCGAATACATTGTAATATAACTTTTCTGTTATACTTTATATATGTCTTAAGTGTTTGACGTGACAAAGTTTGTTTTAGCTTAATCGATAAGGCATCAGCTTTTGGAATCAAGCGGACCGAGTTCAAATCCCCGACAAGACGTGTAATCTCCTCCGAGATTTCTAATAATAATAAATTAAAAAGTAACCAGTTTTTTATGTTACAACATAATTGTTGTACAACTGTTGCACAAATTTTTAATCGTCCCTAGTTGATTTTTTCACTAGAAAATCTTTACCATTTTTATTTGGCAAATCTTATAAAAACCAATAAAGAATGTTACTCTAAATATATGAACACCATTAGTGACCCAATAGAACACAATATAAATATGATAAATTTTTCAATTAGGTTTACCTTATAAATACCAATAAATATTTAGAATGAATTAGCATTATTAGCAACTTAGGTTTTGTATAAACACAACCTTATAAATACCAATAAAAATATTATGTGAAATTCATTATAAAATGAAATTTTTGTTGTATTTTATTAGGTAATCCGAGTGCAAAAACCGACATCATTACGATAAAAAAAAAATTTTTATCGGTTTTTATTGGCTCTTTGCAATTGGGAATATTGATATTCGACATAAAGCTATGTATTTACTTAATGATAAGACGCACCTTGCTTGGCCGAACAAGTACCGATCCCTCATGCACAAAGAGTGTTTTTTTACCAAAAAAAGGCCAAGGTTACACGCCGGGATAACCTGTTCTGAATCGATAATTTAAAGTATGCTTAAAAAATGTGACATTGTACTAAAGAACTATTTATGCAAGAAAAACTACCTAAATAAAGTCAGAGCCGTGAAAATTGCTGCTTAAGAAAAAACAGTGTAACATCGGAGAAAAGACATGCATAAAATATAATAACAGCTTGTTTCTCAGTATATAAAAGAGGAACAGTAGTTAAACGAAAGGAATGCTGTTTTTTGTAATATTAAAAAATAATGTATACTAAGCACTGTAATTACACTAGTGACAATAAATTGAAGTCATACAAATTAGAATTACGTTTGTTGAAAAGTTTTGCAAAAACATTAAGTTTGAAAAAATCGACAGCGAAAAACTTGATTTTCCATACGATGATGTGCTTGAAAAAAAGCTGTTTAAATTACAAAAAAGACGTCCATGATAAAGCAGAATTTTCAATAAATCAAATATTACAGCGATTGTTCCACGAAAATTACCAAATAAATCACAGTTCAGGATTTCTTGCAGGGTGAGTTTGAAGTATCATCGAGTCTTGAGTAATCAATGAATTAAATAATTACGACGAATAATACAAAATGCAATGACGATGCGACTAAAAAAAATCATCTATGTCAGTGGCTCAAGGCTTAATTTACATGGCAATGTAATGTAAATAAATAACGATTGTCTTTTTCAATTATATAGGATGTAAATATCTAACAAGCAAAAAACAGTGAACTCTTTGGTGTAGATAAATTGTCATATGTCAACAATGACGATGACGAATTATTGCTGATGTATTTTTTATTTAAATTTTGTTTAAAATTATGTAATGTTCAATGATAATTTTTTTTTTTTTTTAAGCCTACAAAAAGTATTCTATCTCAATTTATGTAAATATCATAGTAAAAAACAATGAAAATTGAAGTGTTGCCATCGGTATTAAGGGATGAGCTGTTACGAGGTAAGAAAATTATTTGTAAATTAAAAAATCACGGGGGAGCGGTTGGAAATCTTATAATATATTTTTTCGTAGGTATTAAATGTTGCTGTTAGAATCGTCAGCCAGTATTCAATGGGTGAAAACATCGTCACCATTCTTCATTGCGCATTGAATGATCGTGATGAACTAAAGACGTAATACCTTCCGAGTAATATCTGACGTCTTTTTTACCCACTAACGAGTGGTTGACGTGCAGTATTAAAGTTATAATGATTGATAGTATATTGTAAAAATGTAAGCCCCTACTCACTTTAGTACATTTTTTGTTATTTTTAACATCTTTGAATAAGCAGCTGACATTATTTACACGCTAACTTCTGGACACCAAACTTCCTGGATCCGACCCCAGGGAATACATAATATTCAACCTGATGCACCATAAAGTCAGATTATGCTTATTTTAATACATAGTCACCAAACTTCTTCGAGCGGACCCGAAAAAATGCGTGATAATCAACCTGGGTACCAGGGTTTTCACATATTTTTTACTGACACCTTATTTCCTGAAAGATATAACCGACACTGAATATGCAAGCATATCTTTTTCAGATACTTGCTAATACTTTAGTTGAGCTATGGATGGAAAGTCTGGCATAGTCTTATGAGCCAGACTTTCGCCTGACATTCGGCAAAACTTTTCCCTGACTGTTCCAAGACATGCGAGTGACTTTTACCAAACTTTTATTAGTCACAATCTCTAGTACTGCTTGTGATTAGCAAAAATTATATTTTAGCTAATGATAATGTATTAACCTTAAGGAATGAGATGCATTTAGCATCGGGACAGTCCTTACGTAAATTATATATGTGAAATTTGTGTATTGGCTTGTATGTACTGTATAGTATAGAACGATGACAATACTATGTGGTATTTTGGTCTTGTATGGGCTACCATAGTATTATTCAGGCGAGCGCGTGCTTATATCGTCTCTTCTTTTGTGGTCTGTGTTAGCTGATATTTATAAAATCATTTTGCTGCTGTAACATGATTTATTGATGTAAACATTTCCTACAAATATCCTCTAAACGGCATTAGATCTTTTACGCAATTTATGGCTTGACGATAACGATACATGAGATAACGATAGAATGCAACTTAGTTAGTAACAATGCTCGAATTTTAATGTATTATGACATTATAGAAGAGAATTCGTGTGATATAAGCCAGATTGTCGGCATCGATGAACCATCTTAAATTTTATTAATCTGGTAGCCAATCACTATGATGTAGCTTGGCCGACAACTCCATTGATCATGACATTGCAAGCTTATATCGTCGGTTGGGAGGAATAAAGTTCCGATTCGAAAAAGCGCTAAGAAACGTACCAATTCGAAAAAGCGCTAAAAAACGTACCAATTCGAAAAAGCGCTAAGAAACGTACCAATTCGAAAAAGCGCTAAGAAACGTATCAATTCGGCCGATTGGTAAGAAAATTGCTTGACGCTCGGCCGAATCGGTACGTTTCTTACCGCTCGGACAAATAGGTACGTTTCTTAGCGCTTTTTCGAATTGGTACATTTTTTAGCGCTTTTACGAATTGGTACGTTTCTTAGCGCTTCTTCGAATTAATACGATTTTTAGCACTTTTTCGAATTGGTACGTTAATCCTCCCAACCGACGATATTGTCAAAGAGCAATTGATTACTCAGTACAACACTAAGCCTTACGGTCTTAAGAATCTGAAAATTACTGACTGGATAGTAACACAATGTATGTAATGAAAAACACAAACATTTGCTCAATATATACATGTATACTTGTTAGGCTTCGCCTCCTGCGGTCTTCGCGCGCCAACCCCCCACATTTAAATTATATCTATAATTATAATATTTAATTTTTTAATTTTTTTTCATTCTAAATTTTCGTTTAATTCTACAACACCATAAATAAAATGGATTTTGGGAGATCGTTATAAAAATATCATTCTTACAGGGCTATAATTTTTTATAGAAAATTAAAATTATAAAACAAGTTAAGATCATCAAACAAACAAAAAATAACTTTTGAAGCGAACCAAATTAAAAGTTCTTTAGAAAATCGAGAAACATATATTATAGCTTGGTTTAAATTGAATGAAACAAATAATTTTGCAAAATCATTAAAGTAGGTAAATATTCCAGAAACTATATGTTTAATGATAAATTGATAACTTGGGAGAAAAGGAAAAATGCAATTAAAAACACTGCCATTAGAAGATTAAATAGAGGGGCCGGAAACGAAAAGGGCACATAAGTTGAAGATCACGGCAAAGTATTGTCCAAACAGAAAATTTTCTAAATTTAAATTGACAAAAAAAAAAAAGTACTGCCCTACAGAGAATAAAAATCCTCATCGTTTTTCTATTTACAATTTTTCCATAAAACCGTTTCTTTTTAAGATTAAAAGAAAAATACTGAAAATTTTGTAAGATTTGGTTTCAATACGTTTTCCAAACATAAATCGTCATATCTCGGTCAATTACGATCAAAATGCTTTAAAATTTGGCATGATTACACATAAGACCTAGGCACTGCCAAAAAGTAATTCAAATGGGCCTAAATTACTTTTTGTTTACAAATAATTAGTGCAAAATAAGTGCAGCGCTAGTACGGCATCTTCTCAACTTCAAAGGAAAAAAGTGTGCGGGAAAGATTTAGCCTGACAAAACTTTCAGCGAGAAAGTTGTTCGTTCGTGCAAGATGAAGTTTTTTGAAATGTTTCAGATGGATTCATTGAGAATCATCCGAGATATGATACTTTTAAGAATCTTGCCTACTATCAGCGGTGCGGCTAAAGTGCTGCGCCATAGATCTAACCCCAACCTAACTAACACCGACCCGAGTTCCAGATAACGCACGTAAACAAAGCATTTCGTCTCAGTACGAAAGCTTTTGAAGTATCCTCTAAATTTAAAATTATCGGCTAAAATACGCATGCATATATGTATATGAGTCATTCTACCAGCAGTCTATTTCATGTCCCATTCGATTACAACGTTGCGTAATGAGATTTCGATCTAAAAACTTTTTTAATTCATCAATGGTGTTTTTCTGCTGATGGTACAGCAGAAATTAGATCATAAAAGTGTATTTTTTTAGTTTCACACGAAACCCCCTGCTGGGAACTTCCTGCTACTTTCATAAGACAATGACATTTAAGAACAAACAGATATCCTAATACGACATGAGGGTAGTTGATATTTTCGAAAAATTTTAATTTATTTGAATTTTCTAAAAAGTCAGTTAAAACATAGAGACTTTTATTTTTGATTCGATTTTAATTTTTTGAAAGTTATTTTTTTTTTTTGAACTATCGCCGACAACCTTATAGCGATCTAAATTTTTCAAAATAATAAGTGTTTAAAAAATGGGTTCAATTATTTGTCCCCAAACGATTAGAAACTAACAACAATTTGAGCTAGCTTTTTGGCACACTAAAAGATTTGAAAATTTAAATCGGTAAAGTTGTTTGCAATCATTTAAGGAACAAAATAAGCTTCGAATAATTAAAATTAAACAAAAACCAAAAAGTCTGTGTTTCAAGTGACTTTTTAGCAAGTTGTCAGCATACACTTATGTTATATTATACTTCTATTGAGATAATTTTTTTTCGATGCATTAAGTATCTTTATTTCGTAATATATAATCTATCATCAAATCTTATCAGGAAACTTTATTATTTATTGCAAATAATGACCCTTTATAATGTATGAGATTCCTTAATTTTTAGTATTCATGCCGTAATGTTTAAAGAACAATCTACTTTAATCTTAATAAATAGTCTTATCCCTTCCATGTAGCATTTATCTTCTCATTTAATTACTTTACATGTCCTACAAATTTGTCATTGAAATTCTAGAGATGAGCTCTAAATGTCAAAGAAAACAGGATCAGCTTTCTCAATAGTTCCTAAATGGGTTGGGAAAAATTCACTATTAGGTCATTATTTCTGTGAAAGATAAGTCACTATTCTACTATTTTTTTCCCTCTAAAGCGCTGGCAACCCTGTCAAAAGAACATTTTTGATATGATTTGGAAACAAAAAATGAGGAAAACTCCTTTTATGTGTCACCTTTAAAGGTACCAAGAAGTGGAAAATTAAATTTTTGGGGCACTTCTCTCGGATTATTTTTTTTATGGTGGATACCTAAAAAAAATACCAAGTACACGCGATTTAGTGCTTGGCACTTTTTTTCAGCGTTAAAGGTAAAATAATACTGAATTCTGTTAAAATCGGACGTATTCTCTTCTTCCGGATTAGTAATCCTGAAAATTTCCATGCAAAAAATAGGTATATGATGTCCACTATTTTTGAGGTTCCTCTTTTCAATGATGCGATTTGAATTTTTCTAACATTCCGTTTTTAAATATATTTTTGAAAAATAAAGTTGAAAAAATACAAGTTTTTCAATTTTATTAGAGTTTTTTGCATTTCTCGAAATCCTTTCATAATTTTTCAATGATAAAGTGAATAGGTATAGAGTTGCTGACATAATTTTGGGTAGCTTACAGGAATTTGACATTGTTTTTGCAAATTGAATTTGCAAAAATAATTTCTGCAATAGGGCCCGTAAAATGAGTACTTTCCACATTGCTATTAGTGTGGAAAATTAAATTTGACGAACAGTTCGTGAAGGATATGTGTGGAAAATATTTTTATCGAATAATTTTTCATATTTTTATTAAATCGAAATACTGATATCCCATACACAAATTATGAAAAATCTTGTACGCAACTCGTGCGGGACCATTTCAGCATTCGTATCATTCACTCGCATTCGTAACGTGCCGGAAAATCGTGCTGTTTTGATCATCACTCGTGCTACACACTCGTGCGATCAACTGGCACTTGTTCCCGGCGTCTCCAGCCACTCATGCGAGTCAGTGACAACTCGTGTGGGAAATCGTCTTTCCGGTATTTGTTACCTAATTAATTATTACGGCACACGGTGATGAGAAATGTTTTTTGGTATGCGGTAATACTACTTTTCGTCAATATATGCATCTCTCCAGAGAAATTACTGGGCCTGGGTTGATCTCCCTGCGATGCGCAGTAGTGGCAAACACTATTTTTTCTACCTCCGACGTTTTTAAGTAATTGCTGTGAGTTTTATATTCTGTATATTTATGACTTTTTTAATTATGATTATACCTTCAAAAAATTTAGGATTCATACTGCTCATTTATAATTAATTTCTCTGTCATAATCATAAAAATTCAAGTTACATGTTATTGAATGGAGTAGGGTGCAAGACGTTTTGAAGAATAGTGAAAGACATTTGTGCTTTCACTTTTTTCAAAAGAAATTTTCTTGTAGGGGAATGATATTTTTTTTATTTTATTTTTTCATTGGAGTAATGTTATCTCCACTTTACGAGCTGTATCATAATTTTTTTTTGATAGATGTATTTGATGTTTCACAGTTGGAAGAGAGAGGGGGGGGGGGGAGCTTTGCTCCTTCGCTCCTACCAGGACAAATGATAGATTAAAAATTAAAAGCTGTATAGGTGTAGTATACGGAAGTAAAGATGCATGCGAGCGTGGTATATGTTTACTGTAAAGGATATGCAACAATCAAACACTCACTTAATTCATTTTTTCGTAACTAATAAGCATAAATCCATTTTCTTCACACACATATTGCGAAATATCATGTACGCAACTCGTAAAAAAACGGGATGTGAACAAAATAATTGCACTATTGAAAAGTGGGACCTCGCAAATAGTGGATAGGATATTTTACCAATTTTTTGTATGGACATTTTTTGGATTATCAATCCAGAACAAAAGAATTTGTCCGATTTTGGGGAATTCGATTCCAATTTATCTTTAACGCTAAGAAAACGTTCTAAGACCTAAATCCCGTATTTTTAGTGTTTTTCTTGTTATTTAAGGTATCTACAATAAAAAAGAATTATTTGAAAGATAATTCTCGGAAGTTAAATTTTTCAGTTTTGGAACCTTGAAAAGTGAACAATAAAAGGAGATTTCCTTATATATATATATATATAAATAGCGTCTAGGTCCAATGTCCTCAACCTTAATGACAGAACGTAGAAGTTATTTCAAAGTACAGCCTTCCTTTCGAATTCGTTGATTTGCACAATACAAGCCTCATAATTAATTAGTATCATAGAAAACTTCATAGTAAGCCAACGTCCTATTATATTATGGATACAGCGCACTTATACACTGAGAGAAACAAGTGGTAAAAATAACCACACTAGAACTGCAATCTTTTGATATTCCGTCACCTAGGTACAGATTATTTATTTTTTTAACCCAATTTATACCATTCTAGACAGAAATTTTTACTGCATTAAAAATCATCGGTATAGCATACGATAAAAATTTTTGTCCTAAACCATAAAAATCATTATGCAAGCCTTAAAATTTTCCTAGACGACGCACTGCCAAAAAATTATAGTTCCAGCACAGTTATTTTTAATATTTTTTCTCTTAGTTTATTATTATGATTTAAGTGTTTTGTTACAGTTGGGTTGGTCATGCGACTGGGGGTTTTCTTCCATGCAAAAATCTTTGAGATAACTCTAGGGAAAAAAACGAGAAAAACTATATCGAGAAACCAATGTCCAAAAACCATATGAAAAACCGCATGAAAATATGTGGTTTTGCTACTCCATTTTCATGTGCTTTTTTGTCTCAAATCACCATGTGGTTTTCTGAAAACAAAACCATGTGGTTTTTCAAAAAACATGTAGTTTTGTTGGATTGTGAAATATTTCAATTCTATGTTTTTTGTTCGTAATTACTAGCTATTTCTATTTTGCAGTTTTTATGATTAAATATTGATGATTCAAGTTTAACATAGTTTTAACAAAACCACATGGCTTTTCAAAAACCACATGGTTTTGTTTTCATAAAACGACATGGTGGTTTGAGACAAAAACCCACATGAAAACGGAGTAGCAAAATCACATGTTTTCATGCGATTTTCCATATGGTTGTGGGACATGGTTTTTCGATATGGTTTTTTTCAATAGAGAAGCTAATCAAGTAACTGCAGTTAAATTAGAAAATCTGAGATAAGGTAGATAACCTGAGTGAGTGGGAGGGAGAAAGAGAGAGATAGAAATGATGCATGGGATGTTTGACTAGGAGAGCACAGCTCAACAGCTGTACCTCTATATTACATCTACCGAATTCAGCGCAGCGTTCTCAAAAGGGACACCCACCCAGTTGTAACTGTATGCTAAAGTACTATATATAGGTATACTTTAACATACAGTTACAACTGGGTAGGTGTCCCTTTTGAGTACCCCTGATTCAGCGGGATCGCGGGAAGAAAACCGAGGATGGAGAGGATGAGAAGGGAAGAGAGAGAGAGAGAGAGAAAGAATACGTGCATACGGGTGCAAGCATATGAGAATGATTGCCCTCTTCTTTTTTTAGTTGAGCGATGATGGTATATACGATTGGAAAATTCTCCTGGGTGTTGGGTATGTACATTTGACTTCTCTACTCAGGCGTCATTAGTGCAATATACAATTTATGACCTGGGATCTGATTCAGTCCTGCGATATACAGAATAGTGTTCGAGAGTTTACCGTCACGTTATCTAGGGTAGACACGAACATTTGATGAAAATGTAACAAATCACCGCCCTTGCAGGTAAAGTAACGGTAAACTCTTGAACGCTATTCGATATATCGCAGGACTGAAGAGAGGCAACTTCGTCGAGAGGTCGTGTCCCCAAGCCTAGTCGAGAGTGTTGAGGTTTGAGATTCTGTAACTACCGATGAAACGCATGACACATGATGCATGAGTGCTCTTTATTACACTTGAATCAAAGGTGGCATGCAAGAAAAAACGAATATTGTCTTACTTTATTATATGTCCCCTCTCTTTCTTTGTTTAACATCGCCGGTCTCGATGCCGGCTTATTTTCATTCTATGCACTGAATAAAAAGGACTTATGAAAATTTCCCCGTTAGAACTGTAATCTAGTAGTATTGCGTCGTCTAGAGTTATTTCATATGTTTAAAACGTATTTTTATCGTTTTGGATGGCTCAACAATTAAAATCATTGTAATTATTTTCTATGAAAATTATTGTTCTGAACGGCCAATTGATTTGGAGAAAGTAAAAAGTCCCTGAGCGACGCAATGCCACCAGATTAAGTTCCAGCTCGGTGGTTTTCATAATTTTTTTCTCTCCGAGTAAACGTCAAAGATTGGTTTCATGTACAAACTCCACTGGGTTTCAAGTGCACTGCACCGCAGCAAACTGCACTTAATCTCTCCCCATGCACGTGATCCGAATGGAAGAATTTTAAAAAACCTTTCCACCGACAATTGTTATCTCACATGCACGCGAGAAACAAGATAAGGTCTGCCTGCATCACACGCTATTTAAATTAACGCCATCAAGGAGGTGCCGGAGCAAGTGCAACATACCATTTACTTCGGCTCCGGGAGAAATTCATGTGTGAACGTGAGTATCCGTAAGAGAGTGATTCGTGATCGTGTGAATGCCGATGACGTGTGTCCGTGAGTTTATCGGCAACAAAGGAAGGGGCGTACTAGTCGGGCTCGGTATCGTTTGAGCATGACTAACGCTGTGCAGAACCCATGCGATGGATCTGAAAGTCGCTACTAGTGGCTCCAAGACTTGCGCTGATAAATCGAGTTTCATATTGAGGCTTCATGCGCCCAATGGGAGCAGACTATTTCGTGTATTTGTCTAGGGCTTTTCGTTTTACGGGTGCTTACGCGTTGGTACAAAATGTTTCCTTGAAAGAGTTTAGTAGGTATGATTGTTTTTCTATTAATTAAGTAACTGGGTAAACGAATAACTCTTAATCGTGAACTAATAAATTATTTAAGAAATGTATCGTATTCCAAACAATTTAAGCCTATTTTCAAAATTACCAAATTTTTTATCAGAACCGTACGCATCTACGAAAAGCAATTAACGCGACGAAAGTTACGCCCAGAGTCCAAACAGGTGTATGCGAGATTCTGAAAAGTGCAGTCATTATGTTTTCGCACAAACCTGCCTGGTATCAGCATTCTTTCCCCTGCTCGCCTGTGCTGTATCTTTCTTCCACTACTATACTGATCAATGCTGCTACTGCTGTTGCTGCATCCGAGAAAGGTCGACGTGTATGTATAACGATGCGTATAAGATAAGTGTCAAATCGGTCGAGAGTCCAACAGAAGGCATAACCAAAAGGCAGGCGAGAAAGCCGTAAGCAGCTTGTGATGCAAGCGGTGAAGAGAGAGAGGGGCATAGGCCATCAGTACTGCCTGGCTTGTATCAGACAGAGTCTCCTTTATGCTCAATGGGTTCTCGCAGTCTCTCCCTTCACGGCGAATACGGCGATTAAGTACTCACTATCTTTTTCTCCAACAAGGCTTACTAGACTCTCACATTAGTCTTCGGCAAGCCATTTTTTAGCTGCGTACACATTTACGTGATTTTACGTGATTTGGGATATCTGTTCAATTTATTGGCATCGTTGAAAGCTGTAGATCGTATAAAGATACTTTGCTTACCTCATCCAGTTTGAAAATTTACATTTCACATCAAAAGAGCTTTATCAGAGACAATAACCCGCACACAATCGACTTCTTGAATTATTTTAAATAAACTAGACATGCCAGAAACGCTTTGTGGACTCGTTCATAATATTTTTTGGTGACAAACATTTCAGTGTATTTTTTCTTTAATTTGCATATTATACCTTTGACTGTAAGCACCATGTAAAATGCAAGAAAAGAACCCTCGATTTTTCATGACAGAAATTGAATTTTATTTATTAACGAAATTGTTTATTGAAACCTTAAAGTCACTATAAGAAAATTACTTATTTTGATTAAGTATATTTCAAAATATATATAATTTAATTCACTCTAATTAATCACTTCTGCTGGTCATGGCTGCAGCTTGATAAAACCGCTGCCAATCTATTGGCACGAAGCTTCGTCATTAACATGTTCTACTTATTTTTTACACACATCCTTATTAATTTTTTGTTTCCTCGTAGAGGAAGCTTTGCTATGGACGAAAAATCATATGTCAATAAACATGTTTCAAACACGTTTTATGAAATTAATAATCAAAATACATCATTTTTGGAAAATGTCCATATCTCTCTCTGTGTGTATGTGTGTATGTGTGTGTGTGTGTGTGTTATCACTTGTATATCAGGATTCCTTCGACCGATTTTGATCCAACAGGGCTTATTTTTTTGTTTTTGAATTCCTATAAACACTGAAAACAATTATTTGAGTTTTGCTGTATATTTTTTTTTGGTTTAATCGATTCTTGAAAATCGATTTGTTGGGAAAAGTTGATTTTTAAGATATTATCGTTGTTTTAGAATATTTTACGACAGACATTCTAAAAGATCATTAAATTTCATACAAAAAAACGTATTAAGATAAAATACAAAAAATTTTAGTAGCTGAGTGTGCGTAGATGTCAGTAGGGAATGTAATAGGTAATATCCACGGTCGTACACATAGGTCCGGAAACTCTCGTGGTGGATGAGAGGTTGCTATTGAAGCCAGGGCTAGCTTCAAAAAGTTGCCACTTACGTAGAGCGCAATAGTCAAGTAGTACACGCATATGGCAGGGTTAGGTCACATTACCGGCGAGAAATTCAAATCTACTAAAACCAAAATAATAAATCCCAAGCTACTTTAACTCAATAGCCCAATAGACTTGAACAAAATAACCCAGAGAGCAGTCAGTAAAAAAAATAGTATTGAAAGGAGTATTAAAAGCCAAATTTATTTAAAATTTTTCCCTTGTTTTCTCCAGTTTTAACATTGATTTTGAAAAGATTTTTTTAATAAACATAATTTGGAATAAATAGTGACTACGGATTGAGTACGCATGAAGTAAAAATATGATTGAAATGATAAAATATTTAAATTAAGTCGAATTATTATAATTGACTATACCATCAAATGTTGCGCTTATTATTCGATATTTCATCGATCTATGTAGCGCGTTTTGTTGTGAAAACAATGTTTTTCAATTGACAATTTTTTAACGGAAATCGTTGTTTTCGCAACAAAACTCGCTACATAGATCGATGAAATATCGAATAATAAGCGCAACATTTGATGGTATAGTCAATTATAATAATTTGACTTAATTGAAATATTCATCATTAAGGCATATACATGTATAAGATCACAGATAAAATATTTATTTTAAACATTACTTAATTTTGACATCTTTTGTTTGACAGCTGAAATTTTTTTATCTTATTATTCTGTTGATACGTAAATTGATGCATCCGCATTCGAATGTAGTAATAAATAACATAGGTTAATATATCAGAAGCATGGCTTTCGCAAGGTTACGTAAATTCGTAATTACTTAAAAAGTCTGCCACAGTTAGCGTAAAAACTTGTGCATTATTAGCATACCGTGAGAAACATTTCTCTGTGAAATTGATTAAGCTGAAGAAATGGGTGTTGGCATGGATTAAGCCTCCTTTAGTTTTTAAGTCGACTAAATGCTCTACTGGTGTTTTCACTTCACATCTCGTTAAAGCATCCTTGCATATAGTGCACTCAGAAAACTCTTCTTTTTTTAACACTTGCCTGCAAAAATTGATCTGATTGGTTGAGACTAGCTGAGAGCGGGAAAATTTAAAAATAGGATTTTGAAAAATTGAATAAAAAGTAATTTAAATTTAAAAAAATGAAAACGAACTGTTATAAAATAGCTGAACATTTTATTTTTTTGGAAAAACAATGGAAAATTATATGTTTGGTTAATAGTTGGGGGTTGGCGCGCGAAGCGTGCAGGGGGCGGAGCCCCCTAGTTTAATAAATTGAAAAGCATATGAAGTAAGTGAACAGTGATGAATTTTCACTTACGGAATAACTTTTTGATAATTGAGGAGGAATTTATACACATTATTGTATCATCCTACTTAAAACTTTTTTACTGCAGATATAAAATTATTCATATTTTTAATAAAGTATAGTGTATTATTCTCCAATTCTCAGGGGACAGATTCAAGTTAGTTTACAAATAAAATAACATTATACCTTTATTATTTGCATTTCTAAACAATTAATTTTCATAAAATATGTACAATTTCTGAAGCGCTTTTTGTTAATATGTTAATTTGATGTAAAAAACTTTAAACTTCAAAACGACGTTATGTAGATATGCAATAAAAGTTGTTTGATGTAAGTTGGACTAATTCATGCAGTTATTTTTATCTACTATTATTAGTAAGAGAAATAAACGTTTTACGATTATATTGTAATACTATGAAAAGAAGAGTTGTGTAAGACAGGCAATATAAAGAATGCTTCATGTATATCTCCCACTTATCTTCTTTCAAAATTTCATCTAATTTTTTTTCAAGCTACTTAACAAAATTTTGGCTGTAGTTGTTTTGGATCTTGAATATATCTGCTTGATGTCTGAAATTTTCATAATATTTTCAAATTTGTTTTCCTGTACAGAACAATTGCCGTACTTTGGTGGGCGTATTATACTGTAAACAGATAATAATTTGTAAAGTGACAAAAAAAGTTGGACATGTTGGGTGCTCATTGTTTCCAGCTGCATTTCTGATTGTTCCAAAAAATTTCTAAAATAAAAGTAATAATTATATGTTTTTAAAGAAATTCAAACTGTGCCTCAAATACCAATAATTTATTACCTCGAGATTATCCTGATTAATTTTACCAGTAAGTACGTACTTGAACTTATGTTTTTCAATAAAATATTTACAAAAGTCCATTGTTGATATTAAAGTGATTCTCAGTCCACAAGCCGTTTGTTTAGTTAAAAAATCATCTGCTGTGATACTACCATTTGCAACAATGAGCTCCCATGCATTTAGCCACTGCAGTGTATCTTCCGAAACCTGAAATTGTCGTACCAAAAATTTATTGGACATTACTGAAGGTGGCTTATTTAATATATGCCTTCTTTTAACATGATGGTCAAGCAAATATTATACATTTAAGACAAAGAAGTACATCTTATGTGAAAAAAAATTATTTTGTGTGTCAAATTAAGCAGTAACCTAATATTCACTGACCATCAGTGGAATTCCACTGATTCAGTTTAAGAGAGTACTGTTTATACTAGTACGTCAAGAAATCGTGTCCAAATTCACCTTTTCAAGTAAACAATAGTACCCTACTTTTTTCTATACAAATCTATGAATGTGTATATTACGTACCTTAAAATCTTTACTTTCTGGGGTAAGACCTTCGTTTTGTTGTTTGCGATTAAGAGCATCGAAGGTTTGATTCATTCGTAGACAAAAATCAATTGTCACTTCACAACCTTTCATTTCCTTGAAATTATGGTTCAAGAAAAATTGCATCCCCATGGCAACAGAATTACTAAAAATTTACAATATTTCGAAAATAATGCATATTTTATAATTACAGGTTACATTTCTCGCAGTAACATATCAGTTTCATAATTTTAGAAGTTCAGCTGCGGACGCGAGTTGTTGTTCAACTAATGGGATAATAGTTAAACATAAAAACAAAATTTATTTGCAAGCTCGCGATTTCGAATTAAAAATAATCTTAGGAAAAATAGTGCAAATGCAAAATTTTTAGCTTTGATATATAATTGTTTTTTTTTAACAAGATTTTTATCAACTGAAAAAAAAGTCTATAATCCAGTAACGAAGCGCATGATATGTAAGCATCCGTACTTTACCTGCGTGGCACGCCTCACACGCATTTTTGACGTGCTATCTAGATGAATATGCCGTATTGAAATTTTCGGGCAAACTCTCGCATTACCTCTCATATTACTGTCAATTTCGTACGAATATTTGAAATACTTCCACTGTATATGCTTAGAATTTTGTTTAATCTAAAAATTAGTTTTTACCAAAAATATAAGCAATACTACATTTTTTCGTCTGATTCATTTGCCGTTTGTCATACCTTAAGCGTACCCTTATTGTACAATCGATTTCTTATGCATTTAAATACATGCGGAGTATCTGAGAAAACAAACACTCTTCTATCTTGGTCGGTGGGGTGAGTAAACCATGTCTGTGGTTTAGATACTCTACCATAAATTCCTAACGTGCTCCACATTTTTTTATTTGTTGATGCGCCGTCTCCAACTATGCCATGCACTTTTGAACCTGCGCTTTCAAGAAGACATATTGCACGAACTACTATCTTGGACAAATCATCGCCTCCAACAGCATTCTTCGAAGCAAAAACAGCTATTGGCTGCGTAAGCTTGCTTGTAAGTGATTGAAATTGCAAAACTAATCCGTGAGTAGCTTGATCCTCAATATTATCACTTTTCGGACCGTCGTCTCCAAAGTCTACTAGGCCACAATACGTTAAATTCTTAGATGGCACTTGTACAGATTTTCTCAAGTTTATTTCATCTAATTGAATAATTCCATGTCTTTCGCACTCGTTGTGAGAACTTAAGGTTTTTTTGAATAGCTGGAAGAAATTTTTGTCAAATCCACATTTAGTCTCGATCAATCCCAAGTAGCGTCGAATAATTCTCGTGCAGGGCAGTGGAAGTACGTCATTTGTTCGTAGAAATTTATAATAACTTGGAGAACGAATATTCAAGAGCATGCAGAGCATTATAAACTCGTCAGTATACCTACGCCCTCATGAGTCCTGTTTTTGGGCGCAATTAATTATTTATTTGATAACCACTTTTTGATTCTCTGAAATGTCATTCAAATTGTCAAGATTTACACCAGCTAATTTTGTTTTCATGTCTTGAATATGATCACTCAATTATTTTACATTCTTCTTCAAACGCGAGGCCTTCGTGTGACAAGCTCTAATTTTTTTTTTTAATCTTTCAATTGCATTTGATTTGATTCATTATCTGTACTACGTATTCTCAAAAAAGGTCTTTTACTATTTATTCTCCGAAATTTTTGCTGCAGTGTTTTATTGGTTGATTGGCACTTGGAGCATCTTTCTTTGGTCAAAGATATAACAGAGCAGTTTGCATGACGTATAGTTCCACATACATCCTTATTTAACATCTTTTGTCCTTGGTACGTACACAGGTTTTTTTTTTAAATACCTCTACAAATCCGAAGATCTTTGAAGGTTTTTAATATTTCTGGTATCATAGAAACATCTTGTAATTTAGATGGGAGCAACGTGTTACTATTTACAGAGGTGGATAGTACTTCACATGAAATATCCCCTAAACTCTTAATTACAAGTGCTTTTTGTAAAACGTGTCGAGGACTATGAACATCGATGCTAGTAACGTAAGAAAATAATAAATAACGGTCATTTGATACTGTAGTAATACTAACGTGCCATGGTTTCGGAAGCGACAGTTGCACCAAATTTGGTGAATTACTGCATAAACCTGGAATTAAGTAATATGTTATGGTATAATGGCATGAATCATATAATTTTCTCCCAAGTTTAAATGTTATAGATTCAGCGAAGTAAAGGTGAAAATCATACGAGGGGGAAAATCACCAGATTCACTTCCTCTTCACATACAATATTATATGAAATGGGAGCTAAGAAGCTTCCCTTCTGCCTTTTCAACGGTTTTAAAGCACTGTATTATTGCCGTAATGCAGCAGGTGCAACATTAAAAATCCAATGCTGACATAAAGTACACAAAGGAAAAAAACTGATGCATACCAATAAATTCGAATATTATGGATTCGGAATCAAAGGAGACAGATGTAAAATGACATTTTTCTTAAAAGCCATTATCTATGTACATATTGCTTCCTATTGTCTCATACTTATCTAAATCGTTGATTATCACCGCATCGTTAGCAGAAGGTATACTCTGAGAGTTTGTTTCTGCGGTACATATAACAAATTCAAATAAGAATATATTATTACATAAGCAAAACATCATAACAAATTTTTGCATATTTAAGATTGTTAGTAAAACCGCCTCGTTTAGTGTCAAAAGAATGTGCGTATGGATATCTCAAGACTTACGCTTAAGAATAAGTTTTTCTACCTGATTTTGTAACGGTATCTTCGTGATTCTCCTCATTTCCTTTATCATCGTGTTCGCAGTTGTTGAGTTCTGATAAGATAATGTTTGGTGGATGATCCATTTCCTTTACGATACCAATCTGACGATCGAAAACTATTTCATCTGTTGAGGTATTATTATCGTCTGAGAAAATAAAAAATAGGACAGTTACAGTTCAAAGAAATAAATTTGTAATTTATGATGCCCGATTTCAAACAAAGTCATCAAAAAAATTTATCAATTAAAGAAAGCAAAATATTTAATTGTTTTGTAAATACTTAAAGCATGATTGATGTAAGGAAAACTGTTTACTAAGTTGGACAAGTTTTTAAACTTTGGAAGATAACTTAATGGTAAGAATTTATTTTTTATTCATATGTAAAAATTCACATTGACCTACTTATCACAATAGCGTAATTATGGTCAATATTAGTCATTGTGCAAACTACCGCCCGGCACTCTTCATTAAAAATGGATGGCACAGCGTTTTCTTGCAATCTTATAGTTTGCAATGGTATCTAGTACGAAGCATGGATGGACTTCCGAAAACGACTTACCTCCAAATGACTTGTGCGTCCGTATCTAGGGGTTTTTTGAGGTGCTAAACACGAATCTGACAATGAAAACCT
>JAPYYV010007611.1:0-21588 GCA_030522625.1 Copidosoma aretas | reverse complement strand
AGAAGCTTCTGGATAATGTAGATATTCTACGCAGCATGAAAAATATAGGTGTATTAAAATACGTTACAGTTTTCGACGATTTTAAGCATATTGTAGATTAATGTTTTGGAAATATTCTTTATGAAAGTTACAAAAAAAATACAGCATCATTTTAAAAAGTTACATGGCATTAGGAGTTGATGTTACTCCGAAAATTCATGCAGTTTTTTTCCACGTACGTCAGTTTTCCGAAAAAAACGGAGTAGGTTTAAGCTCATTTAGTAAACAAGCAATGGAATCTGTCCATTTTGGTTTTAACAAAATGTGGGATGATAACAAAGTTTCTACAAATCATCCAGAATATGCCAAAAAACTTTTACGTACTGTTTGTTGCTCTAATAGTTTGCATATTTAAAAATCATTTGATTGTGTGTTATTTATATATAAATTATGATCATTATTTAATAATATACTCAAATAATGGATTATTATGTACATTAGTAAGATTATATAAAATTCTATGGTTTAATATAGTATAGAAAAATTTCATAATGTAAAGTTATGTAGATTAACATATGTTTACATACAAATAATATAATTGTACAAATTCACGTTTATTTTCCAGTAACCAACGTTTATTCCTCCAAGTCCAGCATCTTTTTTTCATATACTTTGTAAACATTTCTTTAGAGTGTAAGCAAACTATCCCATCAGTAATGGGAGCAACATTAATTTAAATATAGTCCGAAAAAGCGAGTTTTAGAAAAAAAATCGATTTTTTCTCGTAAAATAATAAAATGCGATTTTTGTCAAAAGATATCAACCGAACATTTTGATTTGTATTGAATTGTAATGTTTAAACATAGCAGATTGAATTGGAAAAAAAAAATTAGCAGTTTTCGAATTTTTCATTTAAAGTTAGTTTAAGCTCACCGTATTATATGAGAAAAATGCTAGAAGAATTTTGAAATTTCATAAATTTTGGTCTCAAAAACGGCAAATTTTTTTCAATTAGAATCCTTTGATTTAAAAAAATTTGGCTGCCATATAGGATCCCCATTCAAAATTTTTATTTCTGCCAGTCAGATTTCAAAAGATTGTTCATGCACAAAAAATTTAAGACCAAAACAAATTTTCTGCGTTGCGCTAAACTTTGGTCATTTAGGCTGCCTGGTTGACGCGTTTTGTGTCATATATATATGTATACTATATTTCTGAAATTGTATAGTAAATTCGTGTGAAGCTTAAGAACTATTCCCCCCCCCCCTCCTCTTTTCCTCACGACCACTCATACCAATTTATTCCGAGTAAAAATTTATCAAAATGTAAGGTACAAATCAGATTAAACAAAAAAAAAGTTTATTTTTATTTGAGTGTGCTTTACTACGCCTCTCTCCCTATACTTTTTGATTGGCCCATTCGCCGTCCCCCACGCCCCACAGTGTGACGAAACGGACTTTCTGTGTAAAAATAAAATAGCATCGGCTGTGATTACACGATTAATATAATTTTTTTTGGAGGTTATAGGTAAAGCCATACATAATATAGGGAAAATGGTCCAAACTCAAAAAAAAAATTTAAGGAATTGCTTAATCAACCCTTAAGACGAAAATAATATGAAACCAGACACCTGAGTAAGTACATTTTCTTAAAATAATAATTAAAAGTGTCAACCAATGTTACAATCAAACAACGATGGTCCAATGGTTATGAAAAAAGACCCAGAGGGTTAATTTAGTACACACAGGGGTTAAAACAACAAAAAACCACTCATAACCGAGAATGTCGCGTTCAATTAGCATTAATAAAATAACATGTGTCTAAGTTATTTTACTATAGTTTTTAAGGTCGCTGATCATAAATTTACTGGTACGTTTTGAAATTTTCTAATGGTGAATACAAGATTGCAAACGGAAAAATCAGGAAAATAATTAAAACCACCCCGAAAATTGAAATTTTCGTAGAATTCGTGTTCAGTAAATAAAACTATTTTAACTTAGTGTATAATAGTTTTTGCGGTCGCAGATTACAAATACATTGTCAGATTTTGAAAATTCAAAATGGCGGACACAAAAATCCAGAAAACTATGTTTTTTTACACACTTTTGTTTAATTCACTCTCACGTCTTTATGTATTAATGTATGTATGTATGTATGTATGTATGTATCTATGTATGTATGTATTTATCTATGTATGTATGCATGTCGAGAATCAAATATTGCGATCGAGTTGTCAGACACTTCCTAAAATCCAATCGAACTGAAATTTTATACACACCTTAGGTTTTAATGATAGTGCAATATAGTATATTCAATTTTGTAGTAAATCCAATATGGCCGCCACAATCAAATGGCTGATAAGCTTTGTCTTTAAAACCTCATCGATATGTGTATCAAATGGAAGAGCATAACATGTAGAAAACAACAAGCTGTAAAATGTCATTCAAAATCTAACATAGCGGCCGTTACAAAATGGCGGATTACCTGCTTTATTAAAATCCCCTAGATATGGGTATCAAATGAACAAGAATCAAGAGTATAACACAATAACTACAAAGAATATAATGAAAATAAAAAAAAAAAAATTCAAAACCCACTTTTCTAAAAAAATATTACAAAGTAATGCACTAAAAAAAAAAAAAAAAAATTGCTTTGCACATATACCTCAAAACTCTTTTTCAGCAAAAACAATAATTCGGTAAAAGATTTTCTCATTAAACAATTTAAATAAAAAGTGTGGGCGATGACCTCCAATTTAGGATTAAAAAATTTTGTCATGATTAAGAAATATTATTAATATGCCATAATACTTACGACACAATGTACACAACATTATACTTTTACATACTGTCAGTCTGATAAATATAATTCACATATTAAAAACATCTTGTATCATAAGCAGATAGTAAACTTACTGCCGGACGCTGCATAATGAAACTTATATTTTGTAAGTTGTTATAAAGCGGAAGAGTATCAAAACGAATACCATGTCATTTGCATCAAACTTACCGGTAAATTCATGATCAGCGACCTCAAAAACTATAGTAAAATAATAAAGACATATGTGGTTTTATTAACGCGAAATTTTCGACTAGCGGTGGCTAATATACTTACTCTGGTTTCAGGTTTCATATTATTTTCGTCTTAAAGGTTGATTAAACAACCCATAAAACTTTTTTTTGAGTTCTGACTATTTTTTCCATATTCTGTATGGTTTTACCTATAACCTCCAAAAAAAAATATTTAAATCGTGTAATCACAGCTGATGCTATTTTATTTTTACACAAAAAAGTCCGTTTTGTCACACTGTGCCCCCTCTTGATAACGTAAAATGTTTTTGCTTTTTCCATATTCAAAAACGGTTAAGCCCCCCCCCCCCTCAACCCCTCACACCCTTACATTTTAAATATGTCCCTCTTACGGCTCTGCTAGCTCACTTACATCCTCTGAAGCCACTGAACGTCCCCAATGCCCCCCACACTTCCGAATCATTCCAAGAACAGCCAAATTCTTTAAACAGATGTCTCAGTCAGCTACAAATGTCCCTAAATATTTCTGAATACTTTCGCGAGAAGGCCAAAGTCCTCCAAAATCAGTCGAAACCTTATCCCCCTCCCCCCCTCCACAGCCTTTCATTTTCCCGAATTTATTAAAAAACGGCCAAGATCTAGAGTGCAGTTAAAGTTAAATTAGTTCGAGAGATGCGGAAAATATTGATATCTTCGTCTCCATCTAGAATAAAAGTTATTCTATTAAAAATAAAAATTTTCTAAAATGTGAATAGAAAAATTATCAAGAAGTTATTTTTAACGATTCTAATTATTTAATCCCCACTACATCTCCTCATAGCTTTTATAAAATATAAGAGAACATTTTATTTATTTGTATGTTTTTCAAAAAAACTAATTTTTAATAGAAAAAAGCATATTTATTTTACTGCAAATTTCTGTACCACCATTGACGCATCGCTGCGGTTCGCTGGATTGTTTGTTTTTGCTTTCCCAAAAAATTAGTTGATTTAATGATTGAATACGTATAATTATATAAAATAAAGTGATACATGGACATGAAATGATTAATTTACTTATTAAATATTCAAACCATGGTCGTCGTCAGATGTTCTACGGACTACAACAATACAAAAATACCTTATCCATGTATCAGATATAAAAAAATTATTTGTAGTTTAGTGCACGTACAAATAATTGTACGAATTGAGATTAAATTCCAAAAATTTGTTTCATCGTGTAATAACAGAAATTAAAAAAAAATTTCAGTATTTATAGATTTTTTATTTTTTATAAGACGAGCAATATAATAACTTTGAATTGAAACAGCTTATGTAAAGTAAAATATTTTATTTTTTATCTTTCTATTAGTCATATATATAAAACTCTTACGAAACTATATTTTCTATTTTGTAATCATGAATATTTTGTGTAAAAATTACATCTTTAAAGTGGCATGTGAATGGGAAAATGTATGGATGCCCACAAGAAAAAAAAGATTTTATATTTATAATAATACATTGACGTTTAATATCTTGGTAGTATTCAAGATTTTTAAAAGTAAAGAAAATTTATTTCACAGTAGAATATATAGTTTCGAACAAATATGTTTTCAAATATGTATCAGTCATAACTTTCAATTAAATTTTATGCTTGGATTTTTTTTAATTTATAATTTATGTAATTATATTATTTGAATTTATGATGTATTGAAGTATGTTTTGTTACTTTTTTCCATGGTGTAGAATATTAGAGAAATACACAACGTTTATTACGTTCCATACAGTTAGCGGGGGGAAATGCTTAAGGGGCAAGTAAAAACAAGCGACGAGTGAAGATCTGACAACGCTGTGCAGATTTTATGTAGATATACCAACAGTCATACAATATTCTTGCAATGCTTAGACGTACACACACAAATAGATTTCTGTTGCGGAAAATGATTTTAAGGCTTGTCGCCATCTGGCGAGTGAAGCTGGAAGTGCGAGTCGTCACATGGCGTTGTCGTATCATTTTTTTAAATCTTTTTGGAATTTTCTTTTACAGAACGAATCAGTGGATCATTGTAAAGTTAAGTGTTTACTTTACTAATAACACTTCCTGTGACGAAAAAAAAGAGCGAAATTAAGTTACTTATAAAATTAAAGATAAATTTAAGTCTCTATGCTTACATCTAATATGGAAAGATTTTTTCAAGCAATGAAACTGGTAAGAAGATAAATTTTAAATACATCATGTTCCTTAATTTCGTAGTGGATAATTGTGTAAAGCGAGTAGAAATCCATAGGATAAGTTGTTTGTATATTAATTTTTTTTTATTACAGTGGTTTATTTCTTTTTAAGATGGAAAGCCATTAAATTATTAATTTTGAACATTATTACAAGTTGTTTGAGGACTAACGTTGTGCCAAGCATTAGAAAAAGCATGTTGGACTTCCATAAGAAATTCTTGATTAAAACTTTTCTGAACAATGAATAATGCAATAAATAATTTAAATAATACAATTATCTAAAAATTCTTATCTATTCCATAATATTCATTTGAATGATTTTCCAAGTAAACGTGTAACTATTTGAGTAAATCTAAGAGTTAAGTATATATACATCCACAATATTATAATAAATTATTTTTCTGTTGTCCATTGTATACAAATGTACACAAAATAACTGTTATTATTCGCTAAACATACAATTATAATGGGTCTATTGCAATATGTTTCAATAATAGTTTTCTGATTTGTATCATTTGCCCTGTTTGTAATCTATTATCAACAATTAGTGATTTTATGACTTAACGTCCAGCTATTTCCAGATATTTACTTCGAAAACTCATTGTCGTAAAACCATTGCACTCAACTTATCACACGTTTAATAATTCGAAAATTTTTATTGATTACTCTATCGAAAATTATTTTAATAAGTGAAAAAGATTGAAAAAATTGAAATCTGACTAAAAGCACCAATGCCAATTTTTAAAAGTTTTTTTTTAGTGACAAATATAGACTCATGCAGTGTCGCAAAATTTTATGTAGCAACGTATTTTCAACTTAAAAAAGAACAGCTATTCACTACTTAAATTTTTTAGTGCTGTAGCATGTCGGAAAAGAACTTTCCTTTTGTTACAAATTCAGTACAGTGGGGGTGCCACCATTTCCAAGAAAGGTGTTTCACAAAGCAATTGCAATATTTTTTAACATTTTTTATTTTATTTATTAATATTTTGTGACTATTAAATGACAGTGCACTTTTTAGTAAACATTATATAGATTAAGATTCAAACATGAATAATTTTTAAAAAACTTTTATTAGTATTAAGTACTTACTTAAAGTCGTCATAGAAGCATTGTGGGTTAGCGCACGGAGCGCGCAGGAGAGTCAATGATTTTAAAGGATCTAGAGATGTTTTACAGGTATCTCAGAGACAACTTAAGTCGTCTTAATGTTTCTTGTAATTTGACTATAACTTTCGGCCTTAGTCTGACTTTTCTTTTCGTTATAAAGGTGAGTATACAGTGGACAAATTATCTAACAGTACATTAGCTACATAAATAATTCATAAAAAAAAAACATTTAAACTGATGACACAGCGTATGCGTTGATTAATAAATTATTACTTTGTTATGATAACCTATAACCAGTAATATTACCTATAAAATGTTTCGGTCATGTTAAAATCAATCATACATGGAAAAAACATAAAATTTTTTTAAATGTTACAAAGACAGTCATGGAATTGTATTAAGTGTCTTAAACAATATCAAACGTTTTGTATTATTATAAAATGAATTTTATGTTATATGTTAAAAAAAATGCATAAGTTTATCATTTCAAAAAGACAATACAAAACAATAAAACCTTCGGCACACTGTTACAAAGTAATGCAATTTCTTTTATGATTAAAAAAACAGTAACTAGAAATTAATAGCTTTTTTGTGTACAAAGTAAAAATCACTCTTCGTTATGGGGTGGTTGGCGTGCAGAACGTGCAGGGGAGCGAAGCCGCACTAGCATATATACATATAGAAATATATGTATATTATTTTCCGCACGCATGTCTACATATATATTACAAGCCTTGTTTAAGATAAATGCGAGATATATAACCGTTTGCGTTGTTTTATATGTGTAAAGTACATAAAAATAGTTCATGTTTTGCAATAATTTTAATTATAATTATTTAATTGATTTTAAACTATTAAATGGAAGACTTTATTGTGATAGTAACAATGTTCACTGTTGTCAAAGTATAAAAGCATGATAAATAAAATTTTAAGAACATGCTTTCGATTTGCACAATCACTCTATTTCTGGAAAAATACGTTCTTTATTTAATAATTCTGTATGCCTAAGTTCGTTTTGAATACACATAGAAATAATTTTTAATAAAACTATATGTCTATTCAGGTGTGTACATACACACTCGTGTCATGTATACCTATAAATATGTTCATAAATAATAAACATTCATTATAATGACGTAATCATTAAGTCAGAAACTTTAAAAAACATGAAAATTTCTTTTAAACTTAATATTTTGAAAAACGATCAGATGAGACGCATTTGTCCTAATGTTTTGTAAATCTTATTTAAATTTCAAGCAAATCAATACATGGCTTTTCCAGAAAAGTTGCAACTCAAATTAGTGAAGCACCTGAATCCAGTATCATGACGCCCGTTGCAACTGTTCTTTTTAAGTGGCAACTGATTACAATAAACGTGAGCTATATTTATTCCTCAACGTACCAGCTTTGCACTCCTGCTCATTATTTTAGATAAAAATAGCAATACCAATAATAATCAAGAGGAGTTCTTCGAAATGACGTAGTCAGTAAGGTAGAAACTTTTTGGTATATACTTTTTGCCCTTAACGCATCGTGTAAAAAGTACAGCTTATTTATATACCCTATACATGTGTAGCTGAGATTTTCCAATAAGTGATTTCCCAAGAAGATCTACTTTGAATAGTTTGTGGCTGCAGGACTTCAGCTTCGAACTAGAGCGGCTCGAACTTCTTGGGAGTCAGATCCTTCTAAGCCTGGTGTTGCGTGACTCCCAACTTGCACACAGATCAGCTAGAATGTTTTTGAGTTAATGTACGACAGAACTAAGGTGCCAACACTACCAACACAGAGTTAAGAAAGCTTAGCATTGCTGAGTCACTTTCGTATTAAAGTGTTTGGAATTTCTCAGTCCCCAATTTCTTTCTGTGTAGTACCTCTTAAATAGAATGGATCTAGAAAGTGTCCTGCACGTCAAAAATACTTATTACTATTTTATAATTTTTATTTATACATCGCTGAACCATATTAGATGTATATTTAGTTACCTCGATGTTACACTATTAGTTGTCTTTGTGTTGTTCTCTTGTTTGTTCTTTTTTTGCGCCTCGGAGGAGGAGGGGGGGGGGGGAGGGGGGGGGGGGGGGGGGGGGGGGGGGGGGGGGGAGACTTTGAAGAGTCTAAGAGTAGGCCTTGAGAGAGCTAATTGATTTTTAAACATGAGGTAAAATAACGTAGAAATAAACGTAGTTTGTAAGAGGTGGCAAAGGGGAGGGGGCGACAGCCTAACTACTAGTCAAATCCTTACAACTACATAATATTCGAAGATATAAATACGCTTATCGTAATAATAGAAATAAGTGCCAGAAATAAGGTGAACAAAGATCGCTTGTAGAGATCTCTTGTCTTTTAGGTCGTAAACAAATTAAATATCATAACTTTATAAGCTTATAATTAAATATTCCTAATATTTTATGTCAGGCAATCTTATGTAAGTCATAAGATACCCTTGAAATTGTAACGATAATTTAAAAAAAAAACTTTGAGCTGCCGATAGTAGTGCAAGAAGCTAGATAAAAGACCTATCAATTAGAAATACGTTTGAAATTCTTCAAGAAATCGAGTTAATTCAGAATAAAAAAAGAAGATACTCCGAGAACACATTTTTGGAACGCAGGGGCGCGGTGTATGGTTCGTTCGTATTGCTAGAGACTACCCAGACGATATTGCGTAGAAAGTTTGGGAACACCGTAGGGTTGTTGGTGAGTGGCTTGGGTAGGGGACTACTGTTTAAGGAGTATGAGGCGGGGCAGGGAGCGGTTAGGCTGCTAAAGTGGTAGTGCGGGGGACTGTAATTATTGCAGATGATAAAGTACATATAAAAAACCGAAAAAAAACTATGTTTAAGTGGGGGGAAAAAGAAGAGGCTTTTTAAAACTAAAAAAAATATTTCTAACGCAAAACAAAAAGAAAACAAGCGAATTCGAGCGGAGACGCTGTGGTATATGTGAAACATATACCAATCGTACAAAACACGTAAAAATTAACTGAATTCTCCCGTGCATCGCGGATCGTAGCGCGAAGGGGACCGAGAAAATTTAACCCTTATAACTATACTCATAAACCGGCACGTTAGCTCAGCGGTGGAGTTGCAGTTTTGTCGATCTTTCAAAATCAAGCAGTGTACGGGCATGGGTAGGACTTGGTTCTAGTCTCGCCGCTTGCTCAGAGGTTTGCTTCCGCTGTTTGATTTTCTGAGATTCAATTAACTGTCTCTCTTATGCTGCAAACAACGTGAGCGGGAGGTGTGCAGGAGTTTGTCCTGGTGTTTATACGTTGACAGCCGGTCTGGACTCAGTCAATGCACCGAACTCCCCCTACCGCCTCCTATCCCTTTCCCATCCTTCTCCCAAGTGTCGAGTGCCGAAAAAGAAAGGACGTATGACACTAAAATATACAAAAAAAGACTATACATATACATAGTACGATATATCTTCTTATACTAAATAGTCGTATTGTATGATGACGAGTTCTTGCTCTCCTCATTACCAACACTCCCCCTGGCTCCCCCTCGAATAACGTAGTTTTTCTTTCGTTTTATTGTAAAATTCGACCAAAAAAATGTGTGTTGGCTCCCCCTTGCTCCCCTCCACTCCACACTCTCTCCGCCCGCTCCTCTTCGACTCCCTATCAGTCTCCCCCTTCCACCCTTCCAAGCTCTCCTCTAAATAACGTAGTTTTTGTTTCATTTTATCGTGAAATTTGACCGAAAAAATTTGTGTAGGTTCCTCCTGCTCCCCCTTTTCACCACGTACACCTCCCTGACTCTGCATCACTCTCACTCCAAATCTCCTCTGGCTCCTTCAGCTCGCAAAAAAGAAATTATTAAAAAAAATTTGATAGTTGCTTACCTAATGACAATTTGTAACAGATATCCCTCATTTACACCGTATAATTATAAGCTCCCCCTATTTTCTTACATCTATTTGAATTTACTAAATGTTTTTGTGTAGTAAGAAAATAATGGACTTGAGAGAAGTTATAAGAAAATTTCAATTATAAACTAAAAGTAAAACCACACAAATATTTTACATGTGGATTATCGTTTTTCATTTTCATCAGATGATTTTAATTGTCATTTTAAGCGTTATGCTCTGATATCACCTTTCCACAATTTGGACAAATTTTTTTTTAGGGATTTCTACATGGGAATTAATATGCCTCCATTGATCACAACTTTGTTTAAAAGATGATTAACATTTTATGCATTAAACTGTTTTTTTGTGTTTTCGAATTCTTATTTGTGAAGAAGATAATTTTTATTCCCTGATGCAATATTTTTCAGACATAACAAACCATGCTAAAAATTTGCAACATTGAAAAAGTAACCTAACGTCACATGCTTCTTTAAAATGATATTAATAACAATTTTATTACAGCATTCAAAATTATTTGACTGTATTTTTTCTGTATGTAAAATCAACCTATTTATTCAATAAAAAAAAATAGAGTTGATGTCTGTGTCATGTCTCAAGACTTACGATTTTGAAACAAAAAAGATAAAATTTGCCTAGTAAGTCAATAAATGGTAGTAAATATTGTTGATGTTCCAGACACTTTCTAGATCCATTTTACTTTTGAGGTACTACTAAGTCGCATTATGTTAATCTGTAATTTAAAATGTGGAACCGATCGTAACATTATCAGAGTACTGCCCAAATACAGAAATATCAATAACTGGAATTATAATTCAATATTTTAAAATAAATTAAGTAATAAATTCCACCGTAACATTAGAATAATATCGCTCCATAAACCACGATGAACTATACAGTTTTAAATAATAAAAGTATATTCTAATTTGTTGGTAAAATAAATGAATGAAAAATCTTTTTCCAGACAATATTCGTCAACGTAAATTTATTATTTGACTCATTTTGGATGTAAATTACTTTTGATTTCTTACAATTAAAAAAAAAAACATACGTGTGGCCCAGTAGAAATAATTATTTTCAAAAATATAATTAAACATCATCGAAGTTCTGTCCTTAAGATTTGTTTATTGTCATAGAAAAGCTAGAATATTTGAAAATGTTCTCTGTAGAGAGTAAATGGTGAGCAAGTATTATTAGTGTTTGAAGTAATTCTTAGGATAAATTCTTTATTTTCTATGTTTTTACCTGTAATTAGTTCAGCTTTAATGTTGTGGTCTAAGAATTTTGTAATTCTTAATATTGTTTCTTTCCATAGTCCATCGGATATACTCGAATTTCTAATCAAAATGACTATTAAATTAATTTTTTAATACAGTTGATAAGGATGTAGACCTTTACGAATACTATTAAAAATTCTCATCGGAAAATTAATACAAATATTATCATCAAATTTATCAACACCTTTATATGTAGCATTATTAATACAATAATAAATCTTTGTCCATCCATAAATTTCGTTTAAAGCTTCACTGTTAAAAAAATTTGTATACTGATTGTAAGAAGTAAATATTACTCTATTTATTGAAAACTTATTCACAGTTTTTAAAATTTTTGAACAAACGTATTTTGTTGTCCACATTTAAAAGATTGTAAATGTCTAAATTTTTTCTCTACAAATTCTTAGTAGCAATTTTGAGAATTTATTATTGTTAAACAAGTATTTATGGTTAGCTTGAAAATGTTAAGACATGACATATGAAACTAAGATTTAATAGTTTTGCGATATTCAAGCTTCTATTACTCTTCTTCAATACAAGAAGTATTTGTTTGAAGACATATTAGAGTATAAATTAGAATTACGAATTGATGATTTATTTTCACACAATTTTTTTTGACTCCATCATTTTTATTTTTATTTTGTACGTAAATATTATCTTCAGTTTCACATCCAGATAAAACAAAGTATAATTAGCCATGTGGAAACAGTGGTTTTTTAAATACATATCAACTTTATTTAATGTTTTGCCTTGCAGGTTATTTATTGTCTTGGTTAAAGCAAATACTAATTGGAATCAGATAACACTTTTTGTTCAAAATGAATTGTAACGAAGGTATATTTTTAGTATTTGAAGTAACTTTTCGTATAAAACCTCGTCGTCTAACTTTTTTACCACTTATTATTGATGCTCTAATATCATATTTTCATAATTTCGTTAATTTTAACCAGTTTCATTACGTAAACAATTAGATGTATCCAAATTTTTCTTAACATCTCAGAAGTTTTAATTTTTCAATTGAGTTCATGGGGTGGTAGACCGTCTCATACATACTTTTACTATTTAGAATTCGCATCGCGAAATCAATATAAATATTATCGCCGGATTTGTTAACATTTTTGTACCATGCACGATCGATATTATAATATGTATTTATTTATTCTCTTATTTAATAAAAAAATTTTTCATTTAAAAAATCGTGCACTTGTTGCGACAAGCAAAAATAATACGTTTTATGAAAAATTATCTACTATTTTAAACAGTTCGAAACATATATTTTGTTTTCTATTTTCAGGTGATATCATATGGTTTGATCTTCTCTGCACCAATATTAAGTAAAAATTTGTAAATATTATCGTCTAATAAACGCATATTTATAATTAATTCTGAAATTTTATGAAATAGCTAAAAAACCCTCAATTGTTCCTGCAGTAACAATGATTGTATGCAAGTTCTATGTAAATTCATATAAATAAATATTTTTCTTGCGTACCGATTGGAATCATTCATTACTATTGTATAGTAATAATTTTTTGCAAAATCTGCGAACTTAATCAATGTACAAACTTTATTTTTTAGATTTCTGAACGAATTTCTATGTTATGATTGTGGCTGCCTACGTCTGTACGCATGTATGCAATTAAATTTAGACACTTCTATTGTATATTTAGACATAGAAATTAATTTATTGTGCTAAAGCCCTTCTAGTGTGTATATATATATGCAGACAGTTTTATACGTCGCGCAATTTGAAATGTACCTAAAAAAATCAATATAAAATCAGATCATATCGGTTTTATTTTTCGAAATTATTCCCAGAAAATAACACTTTTACAGTTTTTTAAATTTTCAGCCTGCTTTATACAGTAATAATTGTGGACAAAAAAATCATTATTTTTAAATAATTGAAATCCCATTGTATTTGGTTATCTCTAAAAAATGCAACTGTGATTTTGCATGAACAATTATGTTCGATTCACTAAGTATATTATCAATTTTTCTTTTTTACATGGACAAATATTTACAGAGATGCAGCTTATTAAATACGAGTAGTGAGAGCCCATGACATCATTTATATAAAACATTTCATGTATTTATAAGCTCATAAGACCCCATTCCTTAACATTGATGTGCTTGATATGCGTCAATTTTTGTTCATTTGTAGAAAACAGCAATACGTGTTAAATAGTGTTTGATAATCTACTCGATAGACGGAAAAATATTTTTCACTTAAATCCTGAATTACCAATTTCGATGAAATTTAAAACTATTTTTCATGTTATTACCAACAATAACTTCTGTAGGTCTTTAGATTCTAGATATTTTTATCGTTCGTTTATTTGACATCGGCAGAAGGCACTTATTGAACTCTATACGATACTTTTAGATGCATAAAGACACTCAGCATCTTCGAACGTATCTTGTTTTTTTTAAGTTGTGTAATGAAAAACGAAAAACTACGTAAGTACATGTGGCGAAAAATGCTAAGTAGAAGAGATATTGATCGAATTGTAGAAAAAAGTTTTCTTTTCTCATTTAATTATTGAACTAATAAATACGCATTACTTTTGTAGATCGCGAATACCAAAATTCCTATACAGCACATTTTTTGCTGTTTGACTGAAAATCAAAATGTGTGGTAACTGAAATTTTTATTTACGATGTAAAAAGAACCTCGCTGACTGCGCGGTTACAGTTCGGTTCCATACACAAGTATTCTCCTAATTTTTCAATACAACTATAGCTATTTATAAATATGTTTTGTAACATACTAGCCACTGCTTTGAAAGTAGCTACTATTATACCTTATTGTCCAGCATTCGATAAATACCTTTTATAAATAGAAAGTCTCGTCACAGTTAAGTATAACTAACTATAAGTAGAACTCTGAACGATTGAACTAACTTGTAGTATCATGCGATTTATAATATATTTACTAATTTGACCGTCAATTTTGAAGTATTTTGAATTAGGCATGCTTAAACTAACTACCAGAAATATTTTTATGAAATAGTACAATATGAGTTTTAATTCGAATCATCTTACTCTTATTTTAAAAATGAAAAAAGATTTTCTTTAATTCTTTACATTTTTGTGTATCTGACTTATTCTCATTTACCTTGTATTTAAAACAAAACAATATACATTATGCACAGATAACATTTTTTCTGAATCAATTTATATTAGTGATATTTTTTTAATAAATTTTAAATAAACATCAGTAATTGAAACTTATGTATCTATTTCAGGAACTTCAAGCTAAGAATGAAGCAGCGAATGCGAAATTGAGGCAAATGGTAAAGGATCAACAAGAAGCTGAAAAGAAAAAAGTGCAAAGTCAAGAGATCCAGCAACAGTTGGCAATACAAACAATAAAAATAAACCAAAAACGCGACGATGTTATGGCTGATCTAGCACAAGTCGAACCAGCTGTTATTGATGCTCAAAATGGTAAAGTAGAGATAATTTTTCATGTTTTTTATTGCAGTTAACTCCATCGTTTTTAGTAAATATTTATTTCCTAAAACACTGTTGTTCAGATCATAGAAGTGCAAAACTTTAATTATTTCATTCATAAGAATTTTAATACATCAGTTATTATAGATAAGTATAAACGTTTTTATTTACCACGTTAGTTGTTAGCAAATAAATTATTTAAATATTAATATGTTAAAAGTGAAATTTTAACGGATTCTGTTATTATCCATACTAATACATTCGATTAAATATGTAAATTTGTTTGAATGAAAGAAATTTATTGTATGACAGTTTTTAAAAATGCACAATTTTAATTATTAGCTTTTGAGCACATAATACAGGAAGAAAAAGTAGGAGAACAGAATTCCTCCGAAATAGTTCTACTTCACCAAACAGCAGGACTGCTATTTTTCGATCGAGTGGAGCAGCTGCTGTCCCTCAGCGAAAGATTTTAGGTCCCCTTGCGGTGTATGCACACTCTCACTTTGCCAAGCTGCAGCTGTTTTCTCTGTTGCATCATAATAGCACAGCATGCAAAAGCAAATCATGTGCCACCGTTTCCTCGAGTGTTGTTATAAATTAATGAAGGATGCTTAAAGATTGGTAAATAACAACATCGTTTGAGAATGCATGTCCCTTTATAGAAGTACAAGGAGATTTATAAAGTGCTGTTGATATTTTGTAAATATGACTGTGTAATATGATTAGAGGTTTTAATGAGCAAGTCAAAGAGCGCAACTTCACCACCACTGATAAAATCTCTCCTACTTTCTTCTCTGTGTATGTGAATGAAGCGATTTATATGAACCAGTCAATTTTTAAGTATAATCAATTTAAATTAGTGACAACATACTATTTATAAAACTTGAATGTATCTTTTTATTCTGTGTCTTTACAACTTTTTTTTTTATTTTGAGCTAACGTGTTTCATCTCTGCGATGGTCAATTCTGAATATTCAAATCTTTTTAAACATTTAGTTGTGTACCAGTAAAAGTATGCCATGTTAAAAAATATCGATTCTTTCTTGCTATGGAAATATTGTTACGTTAAAGAAGTTTCCATACATATTGCAAAAATAATAATGTTGTATGAATTAAGCAGGAAAACTGCATATATAGGTTACAAAGTAATGAAGAAAAGTTTGAATATCAACCCATATATACCTACTTAAGGACAATATTTTTATTGCGATTCTAAAATAATAGTAAATATACTATAAAACCCGAAATTGAGCATTTTCTGATAAAAATTGAAATGTCAGCATGTACATTTGATTCCTAAGCACGCACTAAGAAGTTAAATACAAGTTTACACATGTTTACGTATATCTTTCCAAAATAACTATTTGTTTGGATTCGACTTGTAGGTAGTCTCTGTCACCTTTTCTCTATATTGAAATACTTTTTTTAATAGCTGTAACTTCTATTCGACAGTAACGCTAAATTTTAGACGTTATACAACTCATTACATGGATCTTATAACGTACCAATGAAAATATGTGACAAAGTAAGTTCACTTCTCTGATTTTAGGAGATAAAATTGTAAGAACTAATAGTAATTGCCTGTAAAATAACGTCAGTTTTGCTATATTTTACTTGCTATACCTTTCCTTTCATTAATTTAAAAAAATGATGATAAAAAAACTGTAAAACCATGAACGTCAATCGACAAAAGTGTCTTTAAAGAAATCTTTAAATATTATATTCTATTTCATTAAATATTGTTTTTGAATAGAGATATTCATGTTATTTAATTAGTTTAATCAAATACTAACCTTGCAGCATTAATTTTACGTTTTTATGAATTATGCATATACACACTGTACAAGAACTACTTCAACGATACAGTATTTTGGACGTAACGTACAAAATTTTGAAACGCTTATCACTTCATGAGAATATTGATTCTTATATAATTGATATGGTTCTAAAAAATTGCATGAAATCTATTTTATCTGTATACATTTTCTGTTGCCATCGTCTCAAATAACCGATTTCTAATTTTTTTTTTCCGTAATTTGCTGTTAACTTTCTTCACTATTATAAAACTGAATCACAATCTCTTTAATCATGATATAAAAATTTTTGTTGCCAGGTTTTTGAGATTCAATGTTAGACTTCCCATCTTGAAAAGCCCTAGAGTTTTTGACAAGTTATTTTAGAACTTTGAAATCCTCATAAATTTTGCTAATTGACCCTAAAGGCGGTAATAGACTAAGAAATTTTATTTTACTTTATCTCAAGAACCTGGTTGACAAACGTAAACAACAAACTAACTAAATAATATTAAACAAAACTGAAAAAAATCACTCATCAGTCTCTTCATCGATAGCTTTTTTCGAATTACTAATCAGGATATTCAAATCATAAATAATTTTATCAGTTTTTTTTGTAGAATTAACATCAAACTCTGTGTCAACCTTTTTATTTAATTTTTGGAACTTTATCTAATTTTAATGCTGCGTATGATTTTGTCTTGCACCTTTAAATCATATAATTAATGATTAATCATTATATAAAAGTATTTAGAGCCTCCATGGATACGAATTTTGTTATACAACTAGCGCGATTCCTAACGTTTTCAATACAGCGCCGATCGTTTTGTTAGAGAAATATCTACAGAACTTTGGCAACTTGTTGCGTATTTTGACTTTGCAACTCAGTTTGACTTTTTTCTGAAGTATAGTTTTGCTATTTTTCACGACAGTTGGAACATAATTAACTACTTTCTTCAGCGTTTTTTAATTTCCATACATTTTTCTAGGAATCAGGCGTAAGTCAGGTGCTCGAGTGAAATCTTGAAATAATGAGAGTATTAACCTTAACCTAACTTTCAGTTATACGGTCGACAACATGCGTACACCCTGTAAAAAGTGTATTTTTTTACAGATTTAATACTTACGACTTACAGACTTACTGAATTGATCAAAACAAACTTTTTATCTTTCACTAAATGACATTTCAATACCAATAAAATAGCGTGTAAAAGTACTTATTCAAAAAAGCAAATGTAAATAAAAACAATAACTGGGTAAATCAAAATTATAATTTGCATAACTTAAAATGATGATTATTGAGAATATGTTTCATATTTCGAAATATAACCAAATAAGTTTGACACAGCCTAATGTCTTGAAGCCAGATACCGTTTAATAATAATTTAGCATTGTAATCTGAAGTAATGTGTATAAAATGTATCCCAAACCATGCAAGTTCAGCGATAGTAGTGATTCCTGTTTTAATATGTCAAGTCAAATAAGCCACAAGTAAGTTTAATTTTTTTATTCAAGCTTGAAAATTTTAGAACGAACATATAAAATTATGAATATGTATGCATAGACATTAAGTGTGTATATGTTTACATAAAAAATTTTATCGGGACAACTTCAGAAAGATTATGATTCATTTCATTTTTTTACGCAGCAGCGTTTTAAGTGCTGGATACATCCAACACATGTGTATTTAACGGTTTTCAACGTAAAAAACTCAAGGAATCGATTAGCTCAATGCATTTTTAAGGAAAATTTGGGGCGAGTAAGAAATTTATTTTTATAAAAGAACGAAGAATTTACAAAATTTTGTTGTAAAAAGAAATACAATATAGCTGTTCACGATTTTTGTAATTTCAAGTGTCTGTCTATGACGTGCCACTAACAGTAAGATACGGGACATGATCGTCTTAGATTATACTTATATGTGATGTAAATAATTAATTTCCAAATATTAAAATAAATTTTGGACCCCCAAAGTATAAACGTGTCTGATAATTAAAATGATACCCGTATGCAAATCGAATTTGTAGAAATAAGCGCGTTATGCACATTGTTATCATAAACATATGTATCATGTATTAAGTTTGAAGACAGAATTTCATGAAGAATGTACTATGTTACCAAACTAGCTAAAAGTTGAAGTAAACCGTAAATACTAAAGATATACGTACAAAATATTCACCTCAGTTATTTTATAATACTACCTCCTCGTGCAGGATTATTGTTATCTTCCTTAGTGTGCGAACCAGAGTGTTTTTATTTATTGGCTCATGTTAGTCTGAATTATCTTCTTTTCAATTTCTTATATTCGATCTATCTTCCTCTGTTTTTCTATACTTATGATTTTTCACTCGTAATAAGTTTTTGTTATGTTCACGTATTTTTGTCCCTTATTGTTTTATCTAGCCTCGAACTGGTAACCAGCTTCCTTATCAATGTTAATTCCTTTTCTATTCTCCGATTCTTCATTTGTTAACCTTTTCTGACTTTATTTTTGCTACTCTATGGATTTCTCTTTTTATTTCCTCTGAAAATTTTTCTTCAACTTTTTTTACTACTTTCGTCAACTTTTTTCCCCTTGGCTTGATCGTTTTTTTTTTCTGCATAAAAATCTTAATTAGGAGCTTATTTAGTTCATTAATTATTTAGCTCATTATCAATTAGAATTTGACTCCAATTGTTCTTGTTACATCAAGCACCAACTTCCTTTAATGTCTCTCTTTCACTACTTCATAGTCGCTTTATTACATGCTTCTACTTCAATTTTCTCGCAGATGATGGATAGTTTATTGCCCTTTCTATTTCCCAGATCATTTTCTTTCTTCCTTCTTGCCTATGTTGTTAATTTGTTATTTTTTTAAACTAGTGTTTAATCTCCTATAAGCGAAGTGTATTTATTTACCTGTACTTTCTCCTGTAAAATCCTTTTTTTCTTCTAGTTTTACACCAGTATTGGTTGTATATTACACTGATTATGTTCAGTCTGTGGTTGGCAAAGATACCCTTACCTCTGCTTTTCAGCCCTAAATGTAGTTCTTTGAAATAAATTATTTTTTTTATGGTTTCCCTGTCTTTTGTAACTAACGTTTCTTATAGCGCAATTATCTTGGATTTATTTAAGCAGTTCTTTACTATTTTTACTACACCTATTCTTGCTATAACCAACATAACTCATTTCAATTGTTAAAACCATTAGTTGGTTTAAAAAAAGACATGAATGATAAGTCATTAGATGCACACAAGTTTTTTGTAAATAATAAATACAAATCATTTCCCTCATAACATCAAAACAAAAAGATAAATTTCTTGATTTCCCAGACATTCTTTCACTTTCTCCTGCACTACTAATAAAGAAATGAAATTTTTTTATTTTCCAAATTTTTTTATAAGGTAAATAGTTTTTATTTTGTCTAATCTTTAAAATATTTTAATTTTTTAAGCCCTTTAACTGCGTCCCTCCTTTTTGTGAATTTCCCAAAAAAACAAAGAAATATGTGTTAATTTTTAAAATATCCATAAATTCAAAGTGTATGATGCATTTCACATCTATTTGTAAATTCTTGTTTTAATTCTCATTCATAAAAATTTTCCTGTTTTGTTTATTGTAAAAGATTTTATTGCCTCGCTCCACACGAGTGTGATGAATGTTTTCACACAACCTTTCAGTTATTAGTATCGTATGCAGGATTTTTCGTCTTGAATGTGAAAAAATTACATTAATAATATGATCCAATGATCAAGAGGCCGATTAAAATATTTATCAAATCCAAGACTACATAGGGGTGCGTCCATGCCGCTTACATGCGTCATGCTTAGCGCCGTTTTTTTTCTACTGTAATAACTTCTGCATTATTATACACCACGTACCGTGTATATCTACTATAAATAAACTTAAGTGTACCGTGCTTCATGGTTTCCCTTTCCTTACCCCTTGTACTGATTTATATAAATTTTTTAGCTCCTCACCCGTATTTACCTATAATTTTCTTCATTTATAGATTATTTTCAACATTCTGATTATTTTTATAACCATTCCTGTTTGGATCGGTCACATAGCGCTAGCGCCACTGCCCAGAGTAAATCTCCAATCAATTATAAAATGCTGTTTTACAGTGTACAAACACTGCATATAATTTATTACTCCCTATCTTTATATTATTTTTAATTAAACTATTTAATACAAAAATATAGTCCCTTGTTTTTTTTTTCGCTCTGAGGGCAGTCTGACTTCTCTCCAATATTCTACGCTGCTTTATCTATTATTTTACTCTTTTAGTGATTATGATTGCTAATATCTTTTATCCTGTACTTAGAAACGCTACTTCCTTGTACGTCCTCCTGCTCATTTCCCACCTTTTGAATTTAATAGATTCTTGCTATTTTCCACCCTTCAATATGTGCTTTTATTCATAAACTATTAAGTATGGTTGTTCATTAAATTATGCGAATCATGGTCAGATTTTTAAAGACATTGCCGTACAATGCCGTTGTCTCATGCGGCTTTTTAGTTTTTAATTTTCCCTGGGATTTTCTTCATTTAAATAATCGATATACCCTTGTCAAAATCCTTTAGACTTTGATGTTGATTCCTATACTCCTCTTTTCGTCAAAAAAATGTGATATAGTTCAAATATATTCATATTTTTCTATATTTACTGTTGCATGGTTTTAGGGCAAGTATTAGCTCCCCCCCCCCCCCCCTCCCTAAATAGGGTGAATTTCGTTTATTTTTACCGTAAAATTTGACCCCGAAAAAATTAAGATAACTTCCCCTGTGCCCCCCCGGACCCCCCCCAACCCCCCCCCCCCCCCCCCCCCCCCCCCCCCCCCCCCACCCCCCTTTTTTTTCTCTTTTCCTTCTT
>JAPYYV010007610.1:0-13259 GCA_030522625.1 Copidosoma aretas | reverse complement strand
TGGCGTGCGATTTAACGGCCTCGGCTTCGCCTCGGCCGTCAAACCATCGCACGCCCGGAAATCCAACTTTCTGGCCTTGTATCGTAATCTACTATTATTTATTATGAATACAGGTATGAATACATAATTATTAAATATACCCAATTCAGGTACCTGACAATCTTTATTTCAAGGCTTCTACCACTACCTCATAAGCTAATGTCCATTATTTCTTCTCTTAATACTAAACAAATTTTATTAACTGCAAGATCTGCTCATGTGTGTATTAACACTTAAGAATTTTTAAGATTTAGTACCCAAAATTTTTTACATACACTATATTTGGAATGAACACTAAAGCTAGCAATAACTGAACTAAGTTTTTTGATTTTGTAAGTTTGTAATGTAATTCTGATTATCCGTATACTAATATACAAAATTCAACTTTTCGTAACTTCCTTTTTAGATCTTAAGGTAAACTACCACTGTAATCGTCTCGATGTAAAAATCCAGCCTATATACTGTTACAAGGCTCAATGTATACATTACTGTGTCCAATAAATAAAATTAAACTTGAAACTTGAAAACAAAGAGTAATGATGATAAAAAAGCTGGTCTACTGTCTTTCCTACAGAAGCTTTCTCTCACCGTTTTCGAACATTATTATAGACTGTGGATCGATTGTATCAGTAACGCTTATACATATTATTTCACTTCCCAGTGCAACTTTCATGTTAAGTATATTCTCATAGTCAATTGTGATCAATATGCAGTAAAATAGAAATTTATTTTTCACAAGATAGTTTTTACGTTTAGTTTATTAAGCAATCTCCGAAAAATCAATAGTATGCAGCACTAGTCAAAAGCTCCCACCAACAACAACCATTTGGTTATCTGTGCTAATCATTACAGAATATTCTTATGCATTTCTTACTTCTTATTTATAATTTAAATGTTTACTTATTATTTAGTATACTATACTACTTCAATTTGATCTATTTATGTGTTGTGTACAGTGAACAATGCCAACGATACATAAAGAGTCCAATTTAGGGCCGTGGAATAACTAGATCCACAGACATACGAAATAAGAGAGCTCGCAGAACAGACGAACAAATCCAACAGAATCGTAAAGTTAAGTGTTTAAACATGGCGAAAACGCGAAAAATATCAATCATAAGCCTAATATTAAAAATAACGACCATTTAAAAGTAAAGATTCGTGCTATGGACGAGGAATGTCCGCATTGCAATGCTCTCAAATTAAAAAATGATCCAGCAGGTATGTGTTGCGCATCACACAATTGGAATTTAAGGATATTTTAAAACCACCAAACCATTAAACGGCTTAATTTTCGGTACAAATTTAGAACTTAACCTGTTCCTTAAGTTAATTTGAATATTTAACTCATGTCTCCAAATGATATCGTTTGGAGCAACAGGAAGAGTTAAAAATAATGTTGCAAATGTTCAAGAATTTAATGAAACATTCAAAACTAAAGGTGAAGTTTATTACAAAGTAGGCTTATTGCTGCTAATGCCATATGAACCACAAAATGTTTACAAATTTACGTTATAAGCCGTAAAAAATCTAAAAGTTTACCCGCCAATCGTGTGGATGCACGTTGCAGCTCCAATAACCACAATCCACATTCTGTAAGACGCATCATCGGCGAGCTTGACATGTTATTATATGATCTCCATGAATCATTAAAATTATTTAAATCACACATGCTGAAATAACATAGTGACAATCACGCTATTCTCATCAATTCTGATAAAAATCACCGAAACTTCAAGAAAATCTGTTTTTTGATTCTTTCCAGAATTTTATCACAAAATATGTATAATCAAAATATGCAGAAAAGTTCGTTTAATCGTTGTACTTTAAGCCATTACCTTTGGCAATATTGTTTTTGGACTAGACAAAAAAAAATTGCGTTGAAAAATCGCTACAAAATTTTGAGGCTTCGGCGTTGATGGGTTTTTTTTTAATTAATATTAATAATTATGTACAAACTGCTTTAAACATGCTATTTTTAACTCTAAAAAACAGTATTTAGGACCTTTGAAAGCTACTGTGCTATCAAACGTTAACTATCGATGTTAAGATCAAAGATAACAAATTGAATAGAGTTGAATACAACAAGTATCTAGGTGAAATCTTCGACTATAACCTAAAACGGGATAAACAAGTAGTACATATAATGAATAATTAAAATATTTGATCTATGTATTTCATAAAATTTCTAAATACATGGAATATTATACATTAAAGAAAATAGACTATCCTTTTTTTCATGGTATGATAAATTATGGAATAGTAGCATCGAAAGGTGCATATAATAGTATAGTGCATGTGTTGCAAAGAATTCAAATTGAAATATTAGAAATAATTAGTAAAAATAAGTTTATAACTTAAGATCTGTTTACTGTAAGACAATGCTTCGCTTACGAATCCCTATGTTTACATTACAAAGCATTAAACTTGAAATATAAAATAATTCCATGGTGTTACACGAAAAAAAAATTAGCAATTACCTAAAAATTATTTTGATAACAGTGAGTGATAAAAATAATTATATCGTTGCAATAAAGCATTATCATGAATTACCATCATATTTGATCTGCTATTTACAATGTTATAAGTGAACTGTAATTGTGAGATCATTTACATTATTTTTAGATTTAGCGATTTTAGTGTATAAGTTATACATTATAAGTATACATCTTGTACCAGCCTGACAACAAGTAATCCTTATCCCCTCTGCAGAACTACAGTGGCAGTAGTATTTTTGCTACTGTTATATGTATCAATGATGTATTTTGGTTTGAATAAAAGAATAAAAAAATAATTAAATAAATATCATTACAGGGGCCTAAACAGAAAAAGACACTAGGTCGAAGGATTGTTATGCGTATTGTCGAGATTAGACGCAGTTTGGACAACGTCATTCTCCGGTATCGTAAGCTTTTCCGACTATTTAAGGTTAACATATACGTAAAAATAAAAAGCAAACAGCTACTATACTTACGATACGATCAAAAGAAGTTGCGCTCGGTAGAATGCATTCACTTACAAGGTGCTAATGTAAACTACATTGACACCGCCAGTAACTCTATCATTCTACTATCATTGTACATAGGCAGTACACGTCACAGGCAAGAATACATCCAGGATGCTATGACTGTCGTGCGCTAATATGGACGATTGTGTCGATTTATCGCATTAACATGTCATCCAAAATGGCCAGAGATTGCATCTTTGCTATGGCCAGGACAAAATGCAATACATCATCATGACATTACAGCGCGTGTGTTCATACAAACGTAAGAGTCTTTAATATGTTTTCTCACTAAATTTCATTTATTTAGTCCTACATGTTACTGGATGTATTCGGTTAAATAGCAAAAACAATGATCACCTTATGCACACATATTGATTTGGTTTCTCGACAAAAATGTCCTAATGAAATCGATAGTATACTACCTGCGGAAATTCCAGATCTGTGTACTGATCAATTACTATTTATTATTGTTACAACAAACATAATTTACGACCTATGCGATGATCTCAATCGTTTATCACCTTGCACAGCAAATGTAAAACGTACAAAAAGTTTTCCCAAAAATTTCACTAACGATACGATCACGCATGTCGATAGATATCCAATACATCGTCAAAAACATACAGATAATGGCGGCAAAGCATTTACAAATAATGTCATCAACACAGACATTGACATTGACAATTAATAGGTTGTGCCATATTCACCCCTACTGAGTAAAAAATGTATTGCTCATATTAATGTTGAGTTCTCCAGTTCAGTGAGAAGCATTAAATTGTTTTGCAAGAATGTGAATAAAGGTAATGGTATTGCTGTATTTCGTATTGACAATACGAGTGTAAAGGCTCCTTTGGTAAATAACAACGATGTTATATCGCTCAACCTAATTGGCCTGTACATCAGATAAAATGAAGCTGTTTAGGGTATCATTCATTTTCTAATTCATGAACGGGATCTAGTAGATACTTATTTAGCAGTCCATCTTGACAACGGCTACCGCGTATCTTTCTTTAACGAGACATCAATTGATCTTGCAATAAATCCACCAAAAACTACACAAACTGATTTTTTTTTTATTTGTTTAATCATACGAATGCTTTTAGTGCATTTGCACGAACACTACTTAATTCAGAAGTACCACGCTATTTCACATGAACTCAAACGAAAAGATGGATGCCCCGCAAGCAAGGCATACCGATCGATGCATGATCCGGTTCATTTAAATCAAACACTTTGGGGCAAGTATATACCAAGTCATTTCGGTATGCTGTCGCCAAATCAAAATTCATCTTGTTAAATGAACACTAAAATATATCGAGAACTGCAGAACAATACAGTAGAAATGGCAGCGATTAACACATGTAATGTCCTACTACTGACTGAGGGATAGATAACTATTCACGACCGCATTATGCTTGCAGTTTTGGTAGAACAAAGTGGATACTTTTTTGTGGATGCACTAAGTCCAGCTGGCAAAACATTTCTCATTTTGCTGGTTCTCGCTAAAATAAAATCAAACAATAGCATCGCATTGACCGTTGCATCATCTGGCATTTCAAGAACTTTATTTGATGGCGGTGCAGTAGCTTATTTAGCATTTTAGCTACAATAAAATATTTAAAATTATCCAGACACAGTGTGCAACATTAAAAAACGATTGTTATTGGCTAGAGTGCTGTGGAACACTGTGAAATTATCTTTTGTGATAAATGCAGTATAACTTAGAATCAAGCACTTGAGGCATTGAAGAGAAAATTATGAGACATAATAAACAACAACAAACTAGACAGCCGCACTATGATTGTCCTTTTAGGTGTTGGCAGACAAGCCCTTCCCGTGATTTCACGTTCAACGTACGCTGATTAGATCAATGCCTGCTTGAAATAATCGCTACTGTGGCGTATTAATGGTCTTATACACAGGTCCGGAGTTTCTAGTGGTCGGGGATGTTCCCATAATAAAGATGTGCTAGTTAGTTCGGGTAACAGCCGTGCATAGCGCTGGAAGTCTAAAACCACGACGGTGATCGACAGTAGGCTCCCAGCGCAAGATACGATACCAAATACATCGAACGAAAGCAAACGATTGAAATAATAACTTTATAAAATAAGTCTTATAGACCGGGCAACATTCATTACAATTTTATCGTTCTAATACCTTCAAAAATTAAAGTTAAAAAAAAAAATTTAATTTTTAATACTGCGTAAAGAGTACGAAAAAATACCATAATGATTATAAATGGATAATATATGCGAATTGAGCTTTATTCGCTTAGTTTGTGTAACATCAGAATTTTTTTAACCATTTTAGTGAACAATAATAAATTTTGTTGTATTAAATTTAATCACAATTTTAAAAACAGGAACTATGATAATACAATTATTAAACAGAATTGTCATTTAGCAAGACTTTATTGGTTTTGTAGTTTAAACATTTTATTAGCTGACACAAATATTTTAGCATTCTTAGAGTTTCTTGATAGAAGTAATGTCGCTTTCTCAGATGTGTACAAGACATAAGAGCATAAGAAAGAATATCAGATCCATGCATTACACAAGGAAGAGTAAGATTGCAGTTCGAACACACATCTTCTGTCACTTTTTCAAATACATCAGTGGAAGTCGCGTACTTACAAAACAAGGACTTAAAAGTATTAATTAAATCATAAAATGTTGTATTTGCATATATTCGGCCACCCACTGATTTCATGTTGACTAATTTGGCTACTAGATGATGGGTTCCATTTATTTTTAATGCTTGACAGCATTTTGTTCATTAACTACATTTTTTTAACAGCTGCCGAATCAAGTAGCCTGAAATAAAATTACAATCAAACAAATTTTTTATATTTTCAAAGTTTACTTCTAAAAACTAGAACGGCGCCTGTCACTGATATAAAGTATATTTACATATAAAACTACTATAGGACTTAGACTTTTTTTTTATGAAGATTAACGATTGTATATAACACAACACATCCTTATACTACAGTAACAGTATTAAAAAAGTATTTTGTATATTTTTAAATTGGACAGCACACTTTTTATTTGCATTTATTGTTTAAACGTTTAAAAATTTAAGTAGGTTCAAATTGACAAAAGATTAGTTGATTACTAGACTAACGCTATGATTTGATCTCACTGTCATAAAAATGTTGGTAAAATTATGCGTAAACAATACATAAAGCTCTTACAAATTATTCATATCCAATAGTAATAAATTTTTGCTTTCAAAAACGTGCTGTATAATAAGTAATGCATTGTACAGCAGCTGTCTTAAAGTAGTCGTGTTTTTCTAGTAAAAAGTCATCTGCATCCCAGTTTTCTTCTGACAATAAGAAATCTAGTTTTGTCATCAGACTATTGTGTTTCTGCAAACATTGTGACGTATTATTTACACATAAATTTTTTTTATTATCTAGGGTTATAAGAATCGGGGGTTTCTTTTGGTCTGTGACTATACAATTCCCAGTTTTTGGATGTTCTAGTATGCTATGCAACGAAAAAATGGTATATGCAGACATCAATGTAAAACAAGACGGATCATTGTTGGAGCCAGCTGCTTGTCCGACTGTTCCAAAAAATTTCTATAAAAAAAGTGTTTATATGAATTATAAACATACGAAGGGATCATTAAGCCTTGCCAACTATCTTATTTATTATACATCGTGATCATACGAGATGTATTGCTTTTAAATAAGAAGGATGTGACACCGAAGAAAAGTTTACTTAGGGGTGGTTAATGAGATAACTACTTTACGATAAATACTTTAGATGATAGCTTGCTGAAATTAATAATGAACTGGGTTATTCTTATAAAATAGTCTTGTACCTTCAGATCATCTTGGTTATGTTCATCAGTTAAAACATACTTAAATTTATATTTATCAACAGAATAATGACAGATATCAATTGTAGATTTTAAAGATAGGCGTAAGTTGAACGCTGTTGTTTTTGACAAGAATTCACGACTATTGATTATTCCATCATTTTTATCTGCTCATAGGTATTCAACCAGGCTAAAGAATCTTTGACAATCTAAAGAAAAAAAGTTTGAGCTAAATTATAAAAAGTTTCATGTTACAATAAACATACGTTAAAGTTGTTGTCTTATTCTTTGTAGAAAATTAAGACTTTTTAAATGAACAACAAAAATTTATTATAAAATCCCTTATTTTGTAATCGGGAGAGTCGGGTGTTAGACCTTGACTACGCGATTTTCTATCCAACACGTCAAACAAATTATTCATTCATGATCAAAATTGTGCTGTCTCGTCGCAATCATCAAACTCTACGTATCCGAGACTCTCATAAAAATATAATCCACGAGCAACAGATCCACCAAAAACCTGTATAAAATAGTATACTAGTTAATGATTAACATTAGTCGGGTTTAATACTTTGTGATATTCTTAAACATTCATTGTACTATTTTAAAATTGTCTAAATATTACATGCAAAATGTTTATTTTTAAGTGGTTTAATTTTCCGCGTAAAACTATCGAGCTATACTTATTGTGATCAACCTTGCAAAAAAAAAATTAAAAAATATGTGATGATTTCTTTTTATTCTACGTCGTAAAGCCAAATCTTATCATTAAATAACGTGCTTATATTATTGCGTTAAGTACCTGTATCATATTGCAGCGTTATTCCTTTAAATAAGATGTGATTATACGTGTTTTTTTATCCGAACATTATTAAGAGTATAGTTATAATCATTTATATAAATACATTAGCACATGAGTTGCAAGTCGTTCCCTCATTTTTGACGTTAAATCTAAATGTAGGTGCCTGCGGGATAATTTTCGACATCCGAGCATTACAGATCATGCTACTGTCTATTTTGTAGAGTCTGTTTATGAAGCTGAAGTTGATATTATTTTCATTTGGACTGATCTTAAAATAATGGAATACATCTAATAAAAAAAATAACTCAAATAACTAATGCATTTTTTCATAAACAAAACTTACTCTTAAGCGATTCTTGATGTACAATCTGTTTTTTGCATTTTTTTTAACGTGTGGTACATCAGAGAACATGAAATGTTTTCTCTCGACGTCCAAATAATTAGTAAACCAATTTTTTGCGTCAAAAGCTGTGCTAGTAATACCCAGTGAAGAACCCATTTTATTTGTTCGAGCCCTATCTGATATAACGCCATAAACAAGAGCCCCATAGGTTTCAATGAATGCAACAGCCCTTATAAGTACTTTTGCAAACTCCTCGCCTTTAACAGGATTACGAAGTGTGAAAATAGCAAATGCTTTAGTGTACGATTTTGTTACCGGCTTAAACATTAAAACTAGTCCACGTATGGTTTGTCAATTTATCGTAGTGGCTTTAGGACCACCGTTACCGAAGTCCGTCAGACCTTGATAAGTTAAATCACTACTTGATACCGTTATAGATTTTCGCAAGTTAATTTTGTCGAGTATTATGACACCATAACGCTGTATCAGAGTTTTGGAGTTCAAACATTTTTTGAACAGCATGCTGAAACTCTCGTGAAATTCGCATTTAGTGTCGATCAGCAAGAAATAAGCACATCTAGTACGAGTGCACGGTGAGGGTATGACGTTATTTTTTCGGAGACACTCATTTGCAGACGGAGAACAAATATAAACAAGCATGCATAGCATCAACCATTCTTTAGATTATCGACGACCTTGAGCTTTGTGTTTAGCAGCGTTTACAATTTCATACCAAGTGACTTTCTGATTTCCAGTTACATTGTGCTCAGAACATTTATCTGTAAAAGACAAGTTTATAAATCAGTGTTCTTTATTGTTGCTTTTTTTTTATTATCGATTTAATGCGTCAATTTTTTTTGCTTGTCTCTGCGACAACACTGATCTTATTTCAATGTTTTTTTACAAAGCAAAGCATGTTTCCCTATCAACTATTCCTGACTTTAAAGAAATGAGTTTTTGCCCCGCTACTTTTAAGCTTACGATCGTCTTTGTAATGGAAGTTTTCTTGATTTGCTGCATTTTTATCATCTTATGTTTTCCGTTATCAGATTGATGTAGGATTTGTGTAAAGTACCATTTATGTTTTTATAATGATCTCCTGCGAATGTTTTAACGTCAATAAATGACATACACCCCATTGTTTCGGATCTTCAATGTTCTATGAATTCATATCAGCAGATCAATGTTATTTTAATAAGTAAAAATATACAAGACAGTTCAGGAGAATAGTTGAACAACAATAAAATTAAACACGACAAAAACATTGTCTTGAGACTCATCTCGGCTATATCAAATTGAAACTTACGGACAAAAGTATCATAATAAGTTGTGCTCGTGCCATAAATAATCTGATAAGTTTCCATTAAACTCAAACTCTGATGATGATCAATATTTGACGCACCTGCTAGAAAAGTAAAATTAAGATATAAAATTTATTTAACACTTCTACATAAAACAGGACACAAAATAATTGTAAGTTTATCACACAATATCGGCACAAAATGTCATTTTGTCTAATTTACTTCTGTTTTTGGGATCTTGTTATAGTTATACAATATACAGTCTTGATTGTTTGTATTAACAAATATTACTAATATCTTTATTTAATTCCAAATCACTAGGGGCTTCACAGTCCATATTAACTTGTGCAGACTAATATGCAAAAATAAAAAAACAACTCACTTAGATATTGACTGGCGTTGAGTAGTTGTTTATGACTATTCGCAATAATCTTATGAAAAGTAGAAACAGGCGTACTTTCAACTTTCACAACATTGTCAACCTGCACTGATTCTAAAGAAAACTCGCGAGCTCATTACTTACTGATTGTATCCTTTTTTAGATTATGAAAAAATTACAAAACATACCAAAATAAAAAGCTAATGATTATTATCATCAAGAAAAAAAGAGAAGCAATATATATGGCAGTTTACTTCTACTAAATAAATATCAAAATACTTATACTTAATTGGATGAAATTTATGCGCACTGTATTTACTATTACTAGAGTAATTTCGTAACTCGTTTTCAACTGCATTGTATGCCTGATATTTGACAACACTAATATCCTCATAAATCACGGATATAGCCTGTTTATGGCCGTGAGCGTTTCAAAATTTCCTTAATTAAGTTAATTAATTAGGTGGAATCACGAAAAAGTTGTTAGGCCATTTATTTTCTTGCACAATTAAAATTTTAATTATTCAACATTCTGTCACGATCGTTTAACAAAAAATTTGCTAACTACAAAAAGAACATTGCATTAAAGATTTTTTCTCACAACTTTTCTAATTGTATGATAGTCGAAAAAATGTTTCAGGCATATAAATTGATCCACATTTACACTAGATGATATATTTGGGACTCCCTGCGTCCATTTTTTTCTGACGTCTGCTTTTTTTGGTACCCTGAACAGTGAAAATTTCTGCGCAGGTAAGTAATCCAGTTTGTCTGTGTTGGCTAAAGATGGACTTACTTAAAATATCATACACTTGACTGCACTTAGAAGCTGATGATATTTTTTCTCTAAGTCTAATCATTTCTGATTGACATGTAATTTAACATTTATTAATTATGATAATACAAGTAAAATGGATTTATAAATTGAATGTTTAGTGTTTTGTTATTTTTATATATCTTCATCGTTTACAGATTTCTGGTCCTTATTGAGTTCACTACCACATTTGCACACACTTGCGATAAGTTGGTTATTTCTAATTGACTACAATAATATTCACTAAAGTAATTTATATGGCAAAGCAGGGTTGGCTGGGTCAGGTTGTGTATATTTATAGATACACTAGTGGGGCTTTGCCCCCTGCACGCTCCGCGCGCCGACCCCCATATTTTATTATTTTTATTCTCATGTCTTAATAATAAATAAAAAAGTTTTTTTTTAATACACATATATGCGTACAAACATAGATAACCAAAGCGATGTTATAAAGGTTTCTCTGAAAATTCGAACAGATATAGTCAATACATGAGATTAGTTCACTGATTTATGAAATAATTGTTAAAAATTTAATACTGATAATGAACCTAATTGGTATTTAAGGTTAATATTGATTTAAATATACATGTATACAATATTTACGCAGTCACTATTATTACAGAAATAGTCACGAGCCTTTGTTTGTTATCTTTGGTCATTTTAGAATAAATTATGAATATAAGTTTATATTAAGATATGATTTTCAAATTCTTTCGTGATATTTGTAAATATAAATTGTTTTTTTTTTTTTTTGTCATACATAGATTTTTATACACTTCTATAGTTTCTTTGTTTGTTTCATAACTATTGAAAATTCTTATTCTCTTATATTAGTACTAATATTATTTTCGATTGAGTAACTTATGTAATAATTTTAATACAACAACGTGTTATAATTTCAAAGATTAAAAATACAACAACGTGTTATAATTTCTTTCTACATTTACATAATACCATAATTTATAGCGCATAACATATTTCTGAACTTTCCATCTTTGCTGTCGTGCCTTATTTACCTACATAAATATCTTATATTTTCATATGAATCATCTTACTCCTGTAAATCCCTCCATTATCTTTCAATCTTATATTTCTAACTGATGATATGAATATTTTATTTGTTGTTTTTTTTCCTCTTTGCATAGCAATGTGTGCTTTATATTTTTTTTCTTTTATTGCAAATCCTACAGACTATCACCGAAAAACTTCAAAACTCACCCGTATCTTTTTTTTGCTTTTTTTTTTCTTTCTCTGATCCATTCTTTTATTTTTACATTTCACAGATGATAAAAATGTCAGTTACCATATATTTTTTTCTATTTTCTGATTGACAAATGTCTTTCTCCCCGTTGTAAAATTATCTTCGATTTTGTCAAGTTTGTTTCCCCTCATTGTTCTTTTCATAAGTCCTTTTGTTCTCCAATCCTTTACTTTTTAATGCACAACTTCAGCTACTTTGCCTATTTTGTATTACTATTAGGGATTAAGTCTGTTAATTCTTCGATTAGTCATTATTAAGGCCACCTGCTAGTGTCCATTTTTGTTATGTGCAAAAAGTATATTTATTCCCTCTATCTTATGCCTTTTTCTAGGCTCACCCTTCCCGCCTTCATTTGTCATATATATCGTGGGACGTTTGCATTCAAACCAAACATGATATTTGTAAATCTGAATTTTTTTTTCCATTTTTTTTTCCTTTTTCATTCCGGAAACCATGCCTGTCTTGCGAGCCTCCAGCTTCCGTATATAAAAGCGTCCACCGAGATCGGGCCACCTCGCGCGCGAGGCGCATTTTTTGCTTGAGCACACTGTTTTCAACTCCCTTGTACGGATTAGGAAAAATTTGAAAAAAACAATGAAAAAATAAATATCGATAGATTTTGACCTGCTTTGCATGATGGTGCTAATTGTTTTTGGTCAAAAACCTTTTTTTGTGTTGAAATATGTCTTTGAATTTTTTGTCGTTTCTGTCAAATTCGCCACAGTTTTAAAGAATATAATTAACATGAATCAAAAGATCAGTACTCGGACCACCCCTTATCAAATTTTTAGAGTAAGAGAGCAAGAAATGCGTGAATGACAAGCAAATAAAGACGTTGACCTTGGGTCAGCCACGCTTGCCAGACAACTATATAGTTATAGTACAAACTGTAGACTCACTGATAACTACTTGCCATTCATCGCAACAAAGTTAATATTATGTACAATTAGAAAATTCTCTTAATTTCATTATATTACTTAAATATTTCTGGAAATTTTTGTATAAAAAAAGTTACTTACTAATTTAAATAAAATAAACAATACACATTTACAAATATTAAGAAAGAATTTCAAAATGATATCTTATAATGAACTTATATCCATAATTGATTCTAAAGTAACCAAGAATAATAGACAAAGACCATAACTATTATTATAATAGTAATGATTACGTAAATATTATATACTCATATATATGAATTAATATTAACCTTAAATATCAATTAAAGTCATTAACAGTATTAAATTATCAACAATTTTTTGATAAAACAGTAAACTCATTTCATATATTGACTATATTTATTTGAATTTTAAGCAAATTTTTTTTAGATCGCTTTATTTATCTGTGTTTGTAGGCATAAATGTGAATTAAAAAATAAATTTTTCTATTTATCATTCAGACACGAGAATAAAAATATCAAAATATGGGGGCTAGCGCGCGGAGCGCGCAGGGGGCGAAGCCCCACTAGTATATATATATATATAT
>JAPYYV010007609.1:0-14702 GCA_030522625.1 Copidosoma aretas | reverse complement strand
AGTCGATTAATGCATTTTCTGCGGAGATACGGCGATTCAAGTTCATAAAATCAAGAATTTCGAGCAGAGCGAATTTTGCAGTATTTAATTTTTATCTCAGAAACTACTGATTGAACAAAAAAACTTTCGATAGGAGAAACATGCATTTTTATATTCTGCATAAGCTCATATTTTTCACAGAATGATTTGGTAACTTTTGAAATTTCGGTTTGTTGACAGCATTTTTCGAAGGTTCCGAGCGCGGAGCCGGTTCCTCGATCCAGGGCCTCAATTTCGTTTTTCCTGGCAAATGTTACATCAAAGAACGGTGCATGAATATCGCCTGCTGTCTCATTAAACGGAGGTTTTTTTAGCGATGAACAACTCAGACTTAAACCAGCTTTAATATACATATTTTCATGTAATTCTAGTTTTGTTATTACCGCATGTACATTTACTTTGTTAACTTAAATTCTCAGAATTGAGTGCTCAATGTGTCAGAGTTATTCGTATGATGCCTTCAAAGCCAAAGACATTCCAAGCAAGGGAGACTCTTATACCTTCTCCAATATTCTTGAATAATAACTTGCTGTACATAGTATAATTCTCTTTATGCTTTTTCTTTAACTTCTGATGTAAGAACTTACGTACTTTTACGTTGTCATCGCACACTGCTCTGCGAAGCAGGTAATACACACATACATACCATTACATTCTACTCAATTCGTTGCTGCCTTGCGTGGTAGTCCGTATATACAGAAAGTCTAGCTACGGCATGCTCTCGAGTCACACGTCGAAGCGCACGAACAGACTCACGCAGCTTAGATAGACTATCTCTCACTCGCAATCGCTTATACCTGTTACACTTTAATAAACAGTTAAGTTAGTCAGTCAAGTTCAGTCTTCGCTATTTTCTTGCTCCCAAATCAGTACTCGTCACTAGGAAAGCTTAAGAGCTTAAAACCCACTTATCCCGCATAGAAAGCCACCACAAGCATAAAGCTCAACCACGCTATCCCCGCAATACAGTCTACTACAGTCAATATCAAATAAAACACTTAAAAAAAAATATTTAAGATTTACTATATATTTTTTTTCTTATTTAAATTCATCAAATTTAAATTCAATTTTTTCATTAAAGTGGATTTATATTCTATTTATTATTACTAAAGGACTATTTACGATAGCCATTCCGAAAAATCATTCAATTTTACACGGCAAATCGTTTTTCATTACTTGGACCGATTTTCATCATGCCGTGCTTTTTAATGACTCGTGGAGGAATCTTTGTTACAGACGAAAAATAAGATTTCGAAAAAACATGCTGTAAACACGTTTATGAAGTATTTGTTTTTCTTGGCGAATGTGGCATCGAAGAACGGTGCATGAATGTCGCATGCTGTGTCATTTAACGAATATCTTTTTAGCGATGAACAATTCAGGTCCTTAATGTTGCATATAAATCTATTTAGAACATAAGAAAATAAAAATTAAAAACGCGTCGTGGGACCCCTGGTAAGACCTAAATTCCTGCGGCACGTTCAGGAAAATAAAATAAAAAATTATTATGAAATAATTAAATAAAAAGAATTGCAGTTAAGTAATTACTAGCAATAAGATGCTAAGTGCACCTGACAAAAAACCACACTCTTTAATATTACCAGTCATCATAAAAATCAATGATGATCAGACAAAACAAGCTATAAATGATAAGAGATGTAAAATAAATATCAATAGGAACAAGTAAGCAGGTATGTTAAAAAATAGTACGCATTTTCATTCGCTATTACCTACAGTGGTTTTCTAAGAAGACTTAGTGGAATTAATGAAAAGTAAAATTAGTATAACAATGCTTCCGAAGACACCAGCCAAAGAAGTTAGGCAAGTGTTCAAAAGTCATGATACAATTCAGAGTATAATAAACTACGATGATTATATTAAATACTTAATTGATAAAAGAAAAATTAAGAAATGTGACAAAGGACAAGGAATGAATAATATGCACCCATATCTGTATGTATATATATTCCATGTCAATCGTACAGCAAAATAAATCATTGGTTGAACAGAATTATAATCGATAGTACTTGGTAAGGCTAAAACTCACGCAAAATTAGAATCTCCTGGAGTCACGTGACTAGCGTCAGTGTCGTTGCAAAGATTCATGTTTTCATTTAGGGTCCAAACATGCGAATTTTGTAGTTAAAAAAAAGAAAAAAAATAGATCATTTTGTGAATTATTCGACGCCACAACGTTTAAAAAAATTTTTTAGTTTTCTTAGAGCTATTTCAAGCCTTTAATCCAAAGTTTAAAAGTGTGAATAATTTTTGTGGTTAGGTTAGCCCATCTTTTGAAATTTTTTTTTTTATGGCTTTCCACGTCGGCTTTTATAGATATTTAAGTTTCAATTAGGCATGATGCAACTTAAGGCACTAGATGGCACTAAAAATAAAAATTTGAGCATTTGTCGTTTACGCATTTGATTTTTTTTTTTTTTTTTTAATTTTAAAGTTATTCAGGAGTGTTGACCAAAAATCTTAAATTTTATTAATATTCAAAATAGTAGATGCAATATGGTAGACGATAATAAAAAAAAAACGAATTTAGCCATAAAAAATTGTTGCCCACTTATAGAGTAAGCTCTGCTACAAACGAAAATCATATGTCGAAAAAACATGTTATAGACACGTTTTTTTAAGTTAAGAATCAAAATACATGATTTTTTGATAATGTCTATGTGAGTACGTGTGTGTGTGTATATATGTATGTATGTACGTATGTATGTATGTGATCAGTTGTATCTCAGAATTCCATTGACTGATTTCGATCCAGAAGGGCTTATTTTTTTTATTTTCAGATTCCTATCACCGCTAAAAACAAACATTTAACTTTTTCTGTTCATTATTATTGTTTTTTTTTTTTGAGTTTATCGATTTTTCTTAAACAATTTTTTCAAGAAAGTTTATTTCTCATCTATTTAGTGTTATTAAAGGATTATTTACGATAGTTACTGTGAAAAATCAATAAATTTTACACAAAAAAACGTATTTAGTTACAAACAAATAATTAAATAGCTGGTTATGCGTAGGTGTTAGTAGGGAATGTATATAATCAGTCCCATTTTAAGATATCTTTGGCCGATGTTAATAATGCCAGGTTTTCTTTGTTAATAAAAACTACTGTTCAAAAAACAAATTTGGTACAGTCATTTTTTTTTTAATTTCGAATTTTAATATTTTTATGACCCGATTTTTCTTCCAAGATTGATACTAAAGAAATTTATCGTTGTTTTAGTATATTGAACGATAAAAACTCTGATTTATCATTAGATGATATTCACAAAAATGTATTAAGATAGAATAAAAAATAATCTAATAGCTAGGCGTGCGTAAGTGTTAGTAAGTAATGTATGTAATCAGTCATACCTCATAATTACTTTGTTCGATTTCAGTACTCCCAGGCTTTTTGTTTCATCGCAAAAAAAGCTTTGTTATGAACGAAAATTTATATGTCAAGAAAATATGCTATGAACACGTTTTATGAAGTATAGAATCGAATTACATTATTTTTAATATTGTCCGTCCGTGTGTGTGTACGTGTGTATGTGTATATATGTAATCAATTGTATCTCTGGATTCCCTTGACCGATTTTGATCCAACAAGGCTTTGTCTTTACTTTTGCATTCCTCTTACCGCTGTTTACAATTAAACTGGCTTTACTGTATACATTTTTATGTAAGTCTAATTTTTTTCTTTTCAATTGTACATTTACTTTCTTTTCTTAAATTTTAAGAATTCAGTTCTCAACGTTTCAGTATTATTGTTATGGTGACTTCAAAGCCAAAGACTTGCCGAGCGAGATAGACTCTTATAGCGTCTCGGAAATACTAGAATAATAAGTTGCTTTACATGGAATAAGGTACTTTATGCTTACTTTGTAATTTCTTATGCAAGAACTAACATACTTCCTTGTCATCGCACGCTGCCCTACGAAGCAGCTTATACACACATACATACAATTACATCCTTCCTTATTCGTTGCTGCCCTGTGAGGTAGCTCGCATATATAGTCAGTCCAGCTACCACATGCTCTCAAGCCACACGTTAGTGCTCATGAGCAGACTTACGCAGCCGAGAAAGATAGTCGCTCTTCTGCAACCGCTTGTACTTATTACACTTCATTAAATAGTTTAGCTAGTCAGTCAAGTTCAGTCCCCGCTATTTTCTTGCTCTTAAACCAGTACTTGTCGCTAGGAAAGTTTGAGAGCTCAAAACACTCTTACCCTTACAATAAAGCCACTACAAGCATCAAGTTTAACCACGCTTTCCCCGCAATACAGTCCACTTCATTCAATATCAAATATTTGTTCCTTCGATGTGGATACAGTGGCTCAAGCTCATGATAAGTTTAAGTTTCTGGTGTTGTTTTGTGCAGTCGTGTCACGCTGGGAGCTTTATAATCTTCCAGTGTATTATTAAAGTGTGTTTTTTTTCGTCCTAAAAGATTTACTACCCCTGTGTACTTAGTGGCGTAGGAGCCTTACGACCTCCTGCGTCCTTTTGTTACAATTAAAGCTCCTCGTTCGCTACCCTGGCCCCTCGATTCGTCAAGGCGGGCGGCACCTTTATCTTTTTTTACACACTTCTCAGCAGCATTATGTCAAAAGAGCTGAATAAACTCTTCAAGCGCCAGCAGGAGTTGTACACGAGGATTCTTAATGCCTATGCAAACCTCAAGAAACTCGGCAACAACCAAATCAGCACGTCTGTCTTTGAAAGCCGCATGACTTAATTAAGAAAGAATTGGGAAGATTTTCAACGAAATCATCATAAGTTGCTAGGCTTAACGACAGAAACAAAATTGGCTACTTTAGTACAGACAGCTACGGCCTTGCTGGACAAGCATTTTTCAATTTAGCCGCATCTATGGCTGAGAATTTGCAGAAGCTTTCCCCAGCTCCTCGAAAAGATCCTATCACCACTACAACAGCTCCATCAAGAAGCATGTCTGCAGTGTCCATGCCTAATTTCTCGGGTCAATTTTGCGATTTGCTCGTGTTTAAAAACTTATTTTCGGCGATTATTGTGCGCGACTCACGTTTAAATAACGTCGAGTAGCTGCAGCAGCTCAAACCCCACGCACAGGGTGAAGCAGCGGAGATACTAAAGACAATTCAGCATACAGACGCCAACTTCAACGTCGCTTGTAAAGCTCTCAAAGGCCCCTACACGAACAAGTGACTTGTTGTCCCAGCGCTTGTTCGAGATCTGCGCAATCTACCCGTCATCGCTATAGAGTCTGCTTCGAAGCTCGAGGCATTACTTGGTGGCACAGTCAATGCCAACGCAGTGCTCCAGCAACTAAAATGACTTACAGACCTTTAGGACAATTTGATCGTTGCACTTACTGTCCGAAAGCTTGATGCACGAACTTTCCGCTAATGGAAGTCGTCAATTTGCTCTCAAACAGATCCACCAGCGTTCGCTAAACTCAAGACCTTCATAGAGCAGCACATTTCAATGATCGAGATCTTTAGTACATCTGTGAAGACCGCCAAGGTCAAGCAAAAGTCAAAATGCCATTTTTCGCTTAACCAGTTAGACAAACACCAAAAATGTTTCTTCTGTCAAGGAGGGCTTTAGCTCTGTCGCTGTAAAGAGTTTTAGGGCAAAACTCTATGGGAACGTAAACAATTCGTCACCCAAAAGGGGTCTGTGAACGTACTATTCTGGGTCACACAAGCTTGCCGATTGCAAGTCAAGCAATCGTTGCCGAACTTGTTTCCGCAGTCATCATACGATGCTGCACGATGGGATGTCATCCTCTGCATACGTAACGTCATAAGGTACTTTGTTAACTGTCTACGACAAAGACAGTCAAATAAATTGCCATCTACAACTACCTGGTACTTTGGCTGTATACATGACGATACTTCTAACGGTACTCGTCTAGCTGCAAGGACCTGACAGACGCAGGCAAATTACTCGTGCCTTGCTTGACAGCACTTTACAAACAACGTGTGTCGCAAATAGCCCGTTTAAAAGGTCAAGAATCGATTTTCAACAGCAAGAATATAGCTTGCTGAAAATTGGCTGCTTCAATATTCTACCAGTGCATGGAATTGCACACCTTACGATTTAACCGGAAAACGACGACAAGGTTAAACTCGACTTCGACGCTCAAGTAATCTTGCTTATCACGAAGTACTGCCCTGGCCGACACAAAATACAGAGTGCTTGGCAAAATCTTAGAGGCTCAGTAATGGCAGACGATTTTCGTGAAAGACTCTCAGAAATTAAAATGTTACTCGGTGCCAAAATGCTACCTCGATGGCTAGAATAAGAACTACAAATTAAAATGCCAGGGACTCCAATGGCTCAAGACACCATCTTTAGATGAACGCAGACGGGTGTTTTACAAACACCAGCCTCATAATCATCATCAATGCATCTTTGTTAATATTTTTATTCAGTTTCAGTGTCTAGTGTACAGTGCAGTGCAAAAAGAAAACGTGTCTTGCTCACGCCTCATTTGCGAAATAAGGGGGTGGAATGTTCAGAGTTAAACTAGCTTTAATATACATATTTTATTGTTATTCTAGTATTGTTCTTATCACTTGTACATTTACTTCGTTAACTTAAATCATAAGAATTGAGTGCTCAATGTGTCAGTGTTATTCTTATGATGCCTTCAAAGCCAAAGACTATTAAAGAGAGGGAGACTCTTATAGCTTCTCCAATATTCTCGAATAATTACTTGTTGTACATAGTATAATTCTATTTCTGCTTTTTTCTTAACTTCTGATGTAAGAACTTACGTACCTTCACGTTGTCATCGCACGCTGCTCTGCAAAGCAGCTAATACACACATACATACAATTAAATTATACTCAATTCGTTGCAGCCCTGCGTGGTAGCCCGTATATACAGGAAGTCTAGCTACAGCATGCTCTCGAGCCACACGTCGAGGCGCGTGAACAGACTCACGCAGCTAGGAGAGACTATCTTTGTCTCGCGATCGCTTATACCTGTTACACTTCAATAAAGAGTTCAGTTGATCAGTCAAGTTCAATCTCCGCTATTTTATTGCTCTCAAATCAGTACTCATCACTATGAAAGTTTAAGAGCTTGAAACCCACTTATCCCGCAAACAAAGCCACCACAAGCATAAAGCTCAACCACGCTACCCCCGCAATACAGTCTACTACAGTCAATATCAAACAAAACGCTGGAAAAAAAATATTTAAGATTTACTATGTATTTTTTTTCTTATTTAAATTTTATCAAATTTTAAATTCAATTTTTTCATAAAAGTTGATTTTTAGTCTATTTATTATTACCAAAGGATTATTTATGATAGCCATTCTGAAAAATCATTCACTTTTACCGATTTCCATTATGCTGAGCTTTTAAATGACTCGTAGTGGAATCTTAGTTGTTGAAGACGAAAAATAATTTGTCGAGTAAACATACTATAAACACGTTTTATGAAGTATAGAATCAAAATGCATCATTTATACAAAATGTTCGTCTGTGTGTGTATATATTTAATCAGTTTTATCTTAGGATTACCTTGACCGATTTTATCACAAAAAGGCTTTTTTTTTTATATTTTCGCATTCCTATCACCGCTAAAAACACATAATTGAGTTTTACTGTATATTATTTTTATTTGGATTTGATGGATTTTTCAAAATCATTTATTTTGAAAATGTTCATTTCTAATCGATTTATTGTTAATAGAGGATTATTAACGATAGCAATTCCAAGCGATCATTTTATTTTACACGAAAAAACACATTTAGTTTAGATAAAAATATTTTTTATATGGGTGTATATAGGTGTAAATAAAAAATATATATCAAATACAGAAAAACGGTTTTATTTACGGATTTTACATTCTCACATTATTTATTATGTTCACACTTGAATTTTATCCATTTTTACATCGTTTAATGGTTCATCAACAACAGAGTAAAAAAAAAGTATCTAAGTGCACAAAACCAAAACGTCGCACAGAGGCAATATAAAAGATAAGGCCCTGTAGGAAGTGCTAATTTCATAACTAGCGTAAGCAAGGAGCTGCACTTTTTCGACAAGCAATACGTCCTGACCAGATGTTTTGCACTTTGAACTCGCTAAGGTTGTATTCCAAAACTTTATTCGAATCTCAACAAGTCACGAAGTACCTAGTCAGCAATGTTCAGAGACTACATTGATTTCCAAGTAAAACTATAAATACAAAATTTTTATTTCAATTTTTTTCTTAAACACTGTCTTATTTCTTATTAAATAATATGACTATTTATCTTTTGATTTGGAAGTAAAAGATGTCCCTTAACACTAATGGTAAATATTCCTAATTCACGATTATGCACGACCAGCAACTAAATATTTTAATTTTAACTAATAATGTTTTATACTGCAAAATCAAATGATCCTTTAGAATCATTATCGTTAATGATCCTTTGATAACAATACATAGATTAATAATTAATATTTTCGGAAGATCCGAATTTAAAAATTCGATAGTATCTTTAAAAAAAAAAACTCAGCAAAAATCAAATTTTTGTTTTCAGCAATAGTGGAAATTAAGAAAAAAAAAGCTTTGTTTCATCAAATCAGTCTATAAAATCTTAAAATACAACTGCATAAATACAGTTAATGTGAGATATGACTGATTATATACATCATTTTTTAAGGATTATTAATGATTTCCATCGTGAAATCAACTAAAACAATGATGAACATCTTTAAAATCGATCCTTAGGAAAAATCATGTTTAAAAAGAGTAAACGTAAGCATTAAAAAAATTAAATGAATGGTTTAAATTTTCAAGATACTCTTAACCGATTCTAATCCAACGGAGCGTTTTTTTTCTATCACGGCTAAGAACAAACATTGGAATTTTTCTGTATATGTTTTTTTGTATCCTATTGAAATTTTAAAATGAGATTTTACGAAAATATTTATTTTCAATCTATTTATTACAATTAAAGGATAAGTCACGATAGCAATTCTAAAAAATTATTTTATTTTATATTAAAAAACGTATTTAGTTGCAATTAAAACATTGAGTAGCTAGGAGTGCGTAGGCCAGAATAGGGTACCTATATCCATAGTTATATCTAAGGGTTTCTTTGGCTAATTTTAATATTGCCAGGTTTAAATTTTGTTTTTTAATACTTACTTCTTTTTAAAGAAAAAAATTTTCGAACATTTATTTTTTTTCTCAATTTTGATTTTTATTAGTTTTAAATCTCAATATGTTCAGAAAAACAGATTAGAAAATATTTATGATTGTTTTAGTATATTGAACGATAGCAATTGTGAAAGGCTATCAAATAATATTCAAAAAAACGAATTAAGATGGAATTTTAAATAATTGAGTAACGAAGCGTGCGTGGATGTAAGCAAAAAATGTATATAATCAGTCATATATCATGATTACTTTGACCGATTTCACTGATTCCAATCTTTTTGGTTCCTTGTATAGAAAGCTTTATTATAGACGATAACCACATCTGAAGAAAACATGCTATAAACACGTTGTACGAAGTTTTAGATCAAAATACATCATTTATTAATATTGTCTGCCTTCGTGTATTTAACTCAGTGTGTGTATGTCTTTATGTATATAATCAGTTGTATCTTAGGATTTCCTTGACTGATTTTGATCCACAAAAGCTTTATTTTTAATTTTGGATTACTATCATCGTTGAAATAAAAAACTAGAGTTTTACTGTACATTTTTATTTTTATTGATATTCCACAATAAGTTTATTCAAGAAAGTTAATTTTTGATATATTTGTTGTTATTGAAAAACTTTTTACTACAGCAATTCATGAACAATTATCTCATTTCTGGCAAAAAAACGGATAAAGTTAAAATGAAAACATCAAGCAGTTAGGTGTGCCTGGTTGTAAATAGAAAATGTATATAATCAATCATATCTTACGATTACTTTAAACGATCTCAATAATTCCAGTCTTTTTGCTTCCTTGTAGAGGAAGCTTTGTTATGGACGAAAAACCACATGTCAAGAACGTATGCTAGAAACACGTATATAGTCTAGAATTAAAATGCATAATTTATTAATAATATCCGTCTGCGTTTGTTTAAGTATGTGTGTGTGTGTATGTATATATAATCAGATACATCACGGGCCTCCCTAGACCGATTACGATCCAACTATGCATATTTTATTTTATTTCTATTCATGCTGAAAACAATAAATTAAACTTTTCTGTATATTTTGCTGTATACTTTTTTTTAATTTCATCTATTTGAAATTTTTTATTTTAAGGAAGTCAGTTTTAGTGTGATTATTGTTATTAAAGGATTATTTACAATAGCATTTTCGAAAAATCATCTTATTTGACACAAAAAAACGTATTTACTTAAAATAAAAATATATCGTAGCTCGGCATGCATGAATGTAAATAAAAAATGTACATCACATACAAAATATCTGTTTTAATTACGGATTTTATATTCTCACTTTATTTATTATGTTTACACTTAGAATTTATTTATATTTACATTGTACAATGGTTCATTAACAACAAAGCCAAAAAATAAGGATCCAAAAAGAATAAGAATACCCACACTCGATGAGCGGTGGCAAGCTACTGAACCAAAACATCGCACAGAGGCAACATATAAGATAGGGCCCCACATAAAGTTTTGGTATCACAACTACGGTAAGCAAGGAGCTGCACTCATTCAAAGAGCAATACGTCCTGACCAGATGTTTTGCACTTGGAACTCGCTTAGGTTGTATTTTAAAACTTCATTCGAATCTCAACGAGTCCCGAAGTACCAAGTCAGCACTGTTCAGGGACATCATTGATTTTCTAGTTAAACTATAAATATGAAATTTTTATTATAATCTTTTTTTTAACATTGTATTATTTTTAAATAAATATTATAAAATTTTTTTTTTTAATTAGAATGTCAAAGATGTCACTTAACTCTAATGACATACATAACTTATTCACGCTTGTGCACACCCAGCAACTAAATATTTTAATTTTAACTAAAAATGTTTAATAGTGCAACATAAAATGATCGTTAAAAATCTCTATTGTAAATGATCCTTTCATAACAATTAACAGATTTAAAATAAATGTTTTCGTAAAATCTGAATTAAAAAAATTCTATATAGTAAAAAAAAAAAATTCATCAAAACCCAAATTCTTGTTGTCAGCGGTGATAAAAAGGGAATCGTAATATACAGCTGATTAAATATACACATACACACTTACACACACACACGCACACACACACAGACACAAACACATATATACACACACACATATACGCAAACACACGCAGACGAACATTATCAATAAATAACGTTATTTAATTCTAAATTTTATAAAACATGTTTATAGCATGTTTTCCTGACATACGACTTTTCATCCATAACAAAGCTTTTTCTACGAGAAAGCAAATATTATTGCAATCGGTCTAAGTAGTCATAAGATATAACTAAATACATACATTTTATGCTTACACCCACGCACGCTTAGCTACCGAATTATTTTAAATTCTATAATGATACGTTTTTCAAATATCGTCGTTATTTAACTTAAAAACACTAAATATCTTCAAAATTTGTTAAGAAAAAAAATAAACTTTAGAAAATAATATCTACAAGAATTAGAAAAATTATTAATTAAATGTAGTAAAATTTATTTCTAAGATGTGGATTGTATTTAAAAACAAAAAAAAGCCTTACATTATTAAAATCTGCCAAATAAATCCCGAGACATGACTAATGATATTTTTTTCCTTTTTACACCTATGCACACCCAGCTACTAAATTTTTCAATTTCAACTGGATACGTTTTTTGTGGCAAATAATATGATTATTCAGAATTGCTATAGAAAATAATCCTTTAAAGACAATGGATCAATTTAAGATTCACTTTAAAAAAAAAAAAACGATCTAACAACACCAATAAGATAAAAAATAAAAATATAAAGAGAAAATTTAAGTTTTTTTTTCAGCGGTAATAGGAATCTAAAAAAAATCTTTGTTAATCAAAATCTATGGAGGGATTTCTGAAATACAACTGAATAAATATACACACACACACACACTCTCAATGACACACAGTGCTCATAGAATGTTTTCTTGGCATGCAGTTCTTCGTCAATAACAAAGCTTCCTTTACAGAAAGCTAAAAGCACAGAATTATTGAAATCGGTCACAGTTATTATAAAATATCACTGATTATATACATTTTCCATTTACTCCCACGCACGCTTCGTTACTAAATTTTTTTAAATTGTTTCTTAATACGTTTTTTTAAATATATTTTATGATCTTTCAGAATATCTATCGCTAATTTGACTAAAACAATAATAAATAGCTTTAGAATCGATCCTTCAGAAAAAATCGAGTATAAAAAGAAGTAAAAGTGAGTATTAAAAGACAAAAAGTACCAAAATTTTGAGATTCCCTTGATCGACTCTTATCCAATGAAGCGTTTTTTCTTCTTCCTTTCATGGCTAGAAACAAAATTTAAAATTTTGCTGCATATGATTTTTCATATTTTATCAAATTTTTAGAATCAGATTTTACTTAAATATTGATTTTAACTCTATTTATTATAATTAAAGGATTATTCACCATAGCAATTCTAAAAAATCATTTTATTTCATATTAGAAAACGTATTTAATTACAACTAATACATTTAGTAGCTAGGTTTGCATACGTGTAAATAGGGAATGTTTATCATTAGTCATATCTCAGGGTTTCTATGGCCAATTTTGATAATGCCAGGCTTCTATTTTGTTTTAAAATACCAATAACTTCTTAAAAAAAAAATTTTGGCCCATTTTTTTTTCTTCTTCATTTCGATTATTATTTTTTTTAAACTTAAATTATTCTAAAAAAAAGATTAAAAAATATTTATAAAAGTTCTCATATATTAAACGATAGCAATTCTAAAAGATAATGAAATAATACTGAAAAAAACGTATGAAGATAGAATTTCAAATAATTAAGTAACGAAGCATGCATATATGTGAGCGAGGAATGTATGTAATCAGTCATATTTCATGATAACTTTGACCGATTTTAATGGTTCCGGTCTTTTTGCTATCATGTAGAGAAAGCTTTATTATTTACGAAAAACCATTTGTCAAGAAAACATGCTATAAAAACGGTTTATTAATTTTAGAATTGAAATACATCATTTAATAATATTATCCATCTGTGTGTATTTAACTTTCTCTGTGTGTGTGTGGCGTGTGTGTCTGTGTGCGTGTGTGTGTGTGTGAGTGTGTGTGTGTCTGTGTGTGTGTGTGCGTGTGTGTGTGTGTGTGTGTGTGTGAGTGTGTGTGTGTGTGTGTGTGTGTAATTAGTTGCATCTCAGGATTTTGTTGACTGACTTTACATCGGCATTATTTTTAATTTGGGATTCCTATCATCGCCAGAAATAAGAACTTGAGTTTAACTGTACATATTTTTTTTTAACAATTTTTTAAAATTAGTTCTTTGGAAGAAGTTGATTTCTGACCTAATTATTGGTACTTAAGGATTGTTTACGATAGCAATTCTGAACAATTACTTTATTTCTAGCAAAAACTCTGATTTAGTTGAAATTAAAACGTTTAGTAGTTGGGCGTGCATGGTTTTAGATAGAGAATGTTTATACTCAGCCATACTTTATGATAACTTTAACCGACTACAATGATTCCGGTCTTTTTGTTTCCTCGTAGAGTAAGCTTTCTTATGGACGAAAAACCACATGTCAAGAAAATTTGCTATAAACACGTTTTATGAAGTTCAAAATTAAAAATTATCATTTATTGATGATGTCTGTCTCCGTTTGTTTAAGTGTGTATGTGTGTGTGTGTGCACATATATATATATATATATATACAAGTGGGGCTTAGCCCCCTGCCCGCTCCGCGGGCCAGCCCCCTTGTTTCAATATTTATATTCTCATGACTGAATAATAAATACAAAAATTTATTTTTTGATACACATATATATGTGTGTACAATTATAGATAACCAAAGCAATCTCTTAAAAATTCGCTAAAATTTCGAACAAATATAGTCAATAAATGAAATGATTTCACTGATTTATCAAATATTTGTTACTTATTGAAATCTGATAGGGACTCTTTTGTTATTTAAGGTTAATATTGATACATATGTATAGGTTTTTTTTTTTCGCAATCATTATTATTCGAGAAACTGTTATAACCCTTTGATTGGTTATTTTTTATCATTTTATAATCAATTATTGATATAATTTAATAGTAATATATCATTTTAAATTTCTTACTTTATATTTGTAAATGTAAATTTTTTATTTAATTATTTTTCCGTTTCTTGTATCGATTTTTATATACATCTACATATCCTTTTCTTGTTTTATAACTATTAAAAATTTACATCCCCTTGAATTATTACTAATTATATTTTCAATAGATTATAATGCATGGTTAAATAAACATACTACAGCATATTAGGATTTCTTTTTTCATCGTCATAGTATTATAATTTATAACAAAAAACATATCATTAAACTTTTAATATTAACCCTGTAGGTTATATGGCCCAATTATCGAAAGAAGTAGAAAAATTTTCAGCAATCGAATGTAATATTAAATGTATGCTGAATAATTACATCGCAATTTTAGTGATTATTTGTTGTATAAGTGATTTAGTACAAGTTTGAATTTTTCTGCGTTATG
>JAPYYV010007608.1:0-13260 GCA_030522625.1 Copidosoma aretas | reverse complement strand
CAATAAATAAATATTGTATTTTACCACATAAATGATAGTACTTTTATACTGATAAATAAAGCAATTCGTGCAAAATTATTCCCCAACCATTCCAAAATACTCAAAAATGCACAACGTTACTGTTAAAGTTTTTACTTCTGCCGGCACTCCCGGAGTACCACCTGGTTTTTTATTTTTTTTTGTATTAACTAACTATTAATATTTGTTTTAAAGTAACTCATACCTCAGGAGCCTGTCGACAGATTTCAGTAAACAAAGGAATAAAATGTGTATTTCCTTATGCTTATTGCAGCTCTAAAATCAAAATATACTTCCCATATAAGGTGTTCAAAATAGATTTTTATCTTGATTTCTCTTCTTTATATTTATAAAAATGTCAACTGATTAAAACGTATAGCAGACGCACACCGATTTTCTTACTTTTATTTGAATTTCAACCAGTGAGAGGTGTACCTAAGTAGAACTTCAATGAGATACCATAATTATAACTGAGAGCGGTAGAATTACTGTCCGTCTACTGCACCTTATTATTGTTTGAACGTATATTTTTCTTTTTGAAGAAAACTTTTTGATATCTATTTTTTATGTTATATCCAGTTTTCCCTTCTTCGGGCGTTTTCAAGAGGCTGGTGTGCCCTTAGTACATTACTTACCTAGGGAAGAAAAGTAAAGAATGTCTCAGAACACAGGCATTTGACGCCCGAGGTGAAGCCGAGGGTGATAAGCATGTGTTCTGAGGCTTTCTTTATTTCCTCCAGTAGGTTGTATACGATTTTTCACTAATCTTGCGCCGGGAGTAGGAATTTTCATTTCGTGCAGTATGGTGAAAAATAGAGTTCGCCATTCATGTGCATCGTGAGATGATTTTTTTTAAACAACTCAGGATTTTTTGGAAAAAAAAAGAAATCGTTTCAGCCTATATCGACGCTCCAGACGAAGAAACGTACTCGTAAAAATATCGGACGAAGAATCATCCACGCACTTACTGTCTGACGAAGAAACGTACACGCATCTACTTTCAGACGAAGAACCGTACAGGCGGTTACTATCCGACGAAGAAACGTACACGCATCTACTTTCCAACGAAGAAACGTACAGGCAATTACTATCCGACGAAGAAACGTACACGCATTTACTTTCCATCGAAGAATATTACACACAGTTACTGTCCGACAAGGACCGTACACTCAAACCTAATCACCCAGACTACAGACTTTCTATGCGTTTAAGTTAATAACATTATTACTAATAACATAAGACCTAATACCAGGTGACCCAGAGCGTTGAATTTTCTCGCGTTTTAAATAATAACATCATCATTAATAATATAAGAACAAAGAACAGGTGACCCACAGCGCTCACTTTTTTCAAGTTTTTATTAATAACATTATTATTAATGATATACAAATTATTATCAATGATCCCAGAGCGCTGAATTTTCTTGCATTTTAATTAATAACATTATTAATAATAACATAAAAACTAATATCAGGTGACCCAGAGCGCTGACTTTTCTCGCGTTTTAATTAATAACATTATTATTAATAACATAAGAACGAATATCTGGTGACCCAGAGCAGTGACTTTTCTCTCGCTTACATTAATAACATTATTATGAATAACATAAGAACTAATACCAGGTGACCCGGATCACTGACATTCCTCGCGTCTGAATTAATAATATTATCCATGAGATTAGCACTACAAACGGTTAATTCTAAGCACTTATTGGCTTGGCTTAAATAATTATACATGTATCATGTAAATTATAATCAACGGAATCATATGAGTTCCTGCTTACTACTTGTCATCCTGGTTTTATGAACGACGCATTAATTATCTTGAATTTTCTTTGAAGCTATTATTGTTAAAAAATTAAAGGCCTCTCCATCAGATTGTCTTGCATTCTAAACTTTTTCTGTTCATGATAAGTACTAAGGTGTGTACTTTTTAAATGTTAACTGCATTTTGTAATGCATCGTTTCTATCGTGACAGCTGTGCGCTTTCTTGCATATTATTTCGATTTATTGGTAAAACTATATCTATGTATAGATGATTCCGCCGTTACTGACTCCGACGATGTCTCCGGCTTGTATGCGTGAGATGAGGTGAAATGCGTAAATATAAAGGTTAATGTTTATGTCAATTGTGGTGCTCTTTCTGCTTTAATCATAAAAAAAAAGCATGCGAAGTCCTTTTGGTGGTCAAATTTCCGAAAAAGGCGTCAAAAAAATATTTCCGGCCAGTGGCGCTTTTCAGTTTTTACCTTTTGACCATCGCTGTGCGAACATCGAGCTTATACACACCAACTGCGGGTGCACGTCAATAATTTTGGGGCATTGTCGATCTTTCGCCTCCTGTAATATATCGAAATTTTATCATTAACAGTACGAGACGTCTGCATACATTTCGGCCTTAAATTATAGTCAAAAAGTACTGCGTCGCTCTTTAGGCATCGACGAAAAGCCTGAGTGGGTCGATGCCACTGTATAACAAGGGATTCTTAAACTATACTATACAAGTAAGCAATCAGTAGAGCCGTCATTAATCCGTGTTCTAAACTCTAATGTTACCGAGAGCTCGCAATTTTGAATTATGCGTGGATAAAAGTTTATGTCTGTAATATCTTGATGTAGGTTCGTATGGGAGGCGTAAAGACAGGAGCAATAATAAGGCAGGCGATATTGCTTAACTGTAAATATATTGAACGTTACATACGGAACTACATAGCGTGTGTACGCGAACAGAGCAGGGCAGAGACTGTCCCAACATTCGGTGCTCAAACATGATATATAATATCCAGCGCTCGGAATCGTACGCGTGTGACTCACTCACATATACACTACACTCCTCCTTTATTTAAATAAGTGTCTGCACAGGCCGATTTGGCAGCCAGACGGGACGAGCGCCGGGGAAAAGGCTATTCACTCCCCACCTTAATTAATTGATCTATGTGTCGCTTACGTACAATGCCCGGTGCTAACTTAACTTCATACGTCGAAGATGTTATTTGTTTCACTATCTTAGCTTCGACTCTTTTACTACCTGCTGCCCCGTGATTGTCTACCATAACTGAGTCATCCTCCTGAAGACGACCTTACTATTGCCTTTACGCGCCGCAATCTGAGCTTGTTGTTTTGCAAGCACCGTGTCGGCTAACCTAGGCCTCATCAAATCTAATTGTGTTCTCATCTCACGTTTACAAAAAAGTGAGATAGGACTACGTCCTGTTGTACAGTGCGGCGTACTACGGTAGTCCATCGAAAATATGTTGATTGCATCTTGCAGCATCTCTCCCCCTTTTACAATCTTTTCGACTTTATGTTTAAAGTATTGACAAAATTTTCAGCCGCACCGTTTGTCGCTGAGTGGTAAGGAGGAGAGAAACTGTGCTTTATGCCGCTCTGCTTAAGAAACGCACCAAAATCCTCGCTCCTAAACTGTGGACCATTGTCCGATACCAAGCATAATGGATAACCGTATCTAGCAAATAACTCTTTGTGATTTTAATAACTAAATTTGTGGCCTTTGTATTATGTTTAAAGTTTATTATTTCGGGCCATTTCAAGTGCACGTCTAACTCAACAAGATAGGTACTACCGTAAAACGGGCCCAAAAAATCAGCATGCACCCGGCTCCAAACTTTCTCCGGCTATGGCCAAGGTGTTAAAACGGTGTGAGCTGGTTTTTTTTGTTCTTCCAAGCAAATTCTACACGATTTAACCATTACTTCAATGTCGCCGTCAATACCCGGCCACCATACATAAGACCTAGCTAGCATTTTTATCTTAACTATTCCCATATGAGATAAGTGAAAGTCGCGCAATACCGCGTCTTGCAGCCTTTCAGGAATAATAATTCTGTTCCCCCAAAAAAAGGCAACCTTCTTCCGTCGCTAATTCGATTCGTCTCGTAAAAAATTTCACTTCTATTTCGGATAATTCACTGCTTTCCGGCCAACCCAAAGTGCAATATCTGAAGATTTTACTTAACACAGGATCAATTTTAGTTTCTTTCGCGATTTCGATATGGTCAACTCTCTCAAGGCCTTCCTTAATGTAGTAAATCGGAGTAAAATCCGTCTCAAAAATATTCAGATCGTCTTGCACAGGAAGCCTTGAAAGAGCATCACAATTACCATTTTTTTCTGATTTAATAAATTCAATTGTATACTAAAACCCTGAGAAGAAATAAGACCATGTTTGCAGCCTGCTAGTCGCGGAAAGCGGGATGCCTTTATGTTCCCCAAAATGTACTCTAGCGGCTTATGATCTGTTTTTAGAATAATTTCCTTGCCGTAAATACAATCGTAGAATTTCTTGAAGCCGAATACTATCGCGCTAGCTTCCTTATCGATGATTGCCCTACTTATTTCTTGTTTTTGAATTTTTTTTGACGCGTATGCGATCGGGCGCTCACTACCGTCTTTATACCTGTGCGATAGTATGTCCGACAGACCGTACGCGGAAGCGTTGCATGCGAGTACAATTTTTTCACTTGGATTATAATGAGCCAAGACGCGCGGTGATATCAGTTTTCTCTTAACCCATTCAAACGCCTTGTCACACTCTGCATTCCATTTAAAGTCTGAGTTATTTGCGCATTCGTACAAGGCTTTAAGATTTTCTGAGCGATTCGGCAAAAATCGAGCATAAAAGTTAATTAGACCAAGAAACGCTAGCAATTGCTTTGAATTCTCAGGCCTAGGCGCTTCCACCAAGGCCTTGATCTTTGATTTACCCTTATGTAGCCCACGCTCGTCAATCACACGACCTAGCACCTCGATACTCGCTTTAAAGTACTCACATTTCGATCTATTAAGTCGCAAGCCACACTCCTCTAAACGCGTACAAACATTCACCAAATTTTCGACATGCTTTTGATCCGTGTCCCCTGTTATGTAAATATTATGAAGATAAGGAATAATGCCTTGTTTCCTGCTCAGAATATTTTCCATTATCTTTTGAAATTCCCCTGGGCCTGACGGATTGGCGGCTTTTGTGTATCGTAAGTACCCGATGTGCGTTGCTATAGTCAACAGTGGCCTTGAAATTTCTGCTACCGGTACCTGCATATACGCGTGCCTCAAGTCAAGTCGCGAGTATCTCCTGCCGCCTTGAAGCACACGAAATATGTCTTCGATGAGTGGCAGCGGGTGATTATGCATAATAATAAATGGATTTATAGTTAATTTAAAATCCCCGCATACTCTTACCTCACCGCTACTTTTTATGATCGGAACCATGGGAGTCGCCCATTCACTTGACTCGACCCGCTCCAAATGACCAGCTTTTATTAGTCTCTCCAATTCGTTTTCAATTTTGTCTTTTGACGCATACGGTGCGTGTCTGGCCCTTAAAGCAATCGGAGTTATCCCTTCTTTAATTTTAATCGAAATTTTCCCTTTGTTATAACATCCGGGCTCTAGGCTAAACAATTTTGGAAATTTTGTACTTATTTCTTCGCAAATACTGATTGAATCTAGCTTATAAATTTTGCTCTGCTCGTTCACTAATAGTTTGAGAGGCCATAACCCGAACGCTCGCAGCCACTGTCGATCAATCAACGGCGGACCCGTTCCCGGCATTACCAAGCAAGTTAAAGTTTCCATTTATCATTTAGTGTCACTCGCAAATTATTTAATTGGCCTATCGGATACAACGGGTCATGATCATAGCCACGTAAATACGTATTCGTTTCGCTCAAATTCAAATTATTTAGCTTTTCATCCCTAGTTTTTTTTTAAATAACCGAGAAATACGTGCCAGTATCTATTTCCATTGACAATCGCGTACCGTTATTCATGAGTTCTATATACATCGGCTTTACGTCGCTCGCAGTTACATTTTGCTCCAATTTGCCGCTAAAGTATCTAAAAGTGCGCTCTCTCAAACAAAAAAAATTGGTTTCACCATATAAATTCGCCGTGCTGCTGCCTGAAGCTCCTTCTTCGTCCTCTTCTTCGGCTTGCAAGAAATTCATTTGATTACCTTTAAGTTTTTTTCTGCATGCTGCTTCTAAATGGCCCTGGATTTTACAAAAGTTACAGGTTTTGAATCGATGTTGACAAGCGTTGGCCCGATGATTGGCTTTCCCACAGCAATAACATAAGCCTTGTAAACTTGGATTAACCTCGTTGCCGGCTCGTTGTCGTGTTGCTCTCGTGCGAACACTCGCGTCGCACGGCCTTTCCTTTTGCGCTAGCTGGGAAAAATTATGAGAAGTGTCATTTCACCTGACAATAATATAGCTAGTGCTTAATATCATGCGATTTGTTTCATAAAATTTTGTTAAATTTTTTAAATACCGAAGCTTGAAAAAATATACAATAAATTACTTAAATCTTTTCTAATCAACATCTGATTTTCAATTTTTTAGGCTCATTCTCTTCCTTGAATGAATTCATTGGGAGTCATCGGGGAAAAAATTACAAAAACTTGGATAGGTTTCCCAGAAAATGCAGTTGTTTATATATAAATACGAAAGATAAGTGAACAATTGAATTTTTTGGTAAATGTAAGTAAGTTCTTGTAATTTTTACCCTGATGACTCGTAATAAATTCATTCAAGGAAGAAAATGAGCCCAAAAAATTAAAAATCAAATGTTAATGGAAGAAGATTTAATTAATTTATTGTATTATTTTTCTAGCTTTAGAAAAAATTTTATCAAAAAAATCGTATGATATTTAGCACTAGCTACAATAATATCAGGTTAAGTGATACTTTTCATAACTTTTAACAAACATGCATAATAAAATCTTCAAAATACGTACCAATGAGCAGATATTCGAAAAAAAAGAATTATTTTTGAACACTTGAATGTCCGCTTCTAATGAATTCTTTTAGCATTCTTTAATTATTTATTAAGTAATCGATAACTTATGAAAATCATGTAAGCAGTAACAATGCCGAAAAAATTTGCAAGACAGTCGAATGTATCCCATAAATGGTACACACATACATTTACAAGAAGAAATTTAATATTTAAGATCACCAAAAATAATTTATCCTTGGCTTTCTACCGATTTGAATCAAATTTGCTAAATTTATATCTTTGAAAATCATCTTAGTACCTCAAATCATAGTTTTACCTGAAAATAAATGTATATTATTGAGTAAAATTTTAACGTAACTATAATTTTTTTTTTTTCGAATAAAAGAATAATTTTAGAACACTTCAGTAATATTCATTTAATTTTATAAAAGCGGACATTCAAGATAACATATATACACTTCGAAAAAAAAGAATTCTTTTTAACTCTAATACAATAATAATAGTACATCAAATGCTTATTGGGGTGCTATATATGCGTAATGAGCCACCTTAAGTCAGGTATGAATACACAAACTATACAAGCAGCTTACCCATACGTACCAGAAGCAGAAGTAGTGTTTCGAAAAATTGACTAAAATTCACTTTTACAAAATCTTGTATGTTTTGACCAAATAACTTCATAGTGAAAACGCTTTAAATACTTGTTTAAGATGGTATTTAAACCAGAAATTCGTGAGTACGCATCTTCGTAGGAGCCTCTGGTGTATGTTTCTCTGTAGGAGGCATCGATATGGTTGTAGAAACCATTTTTTTAAAAATTTTTGTCTTAAAGAGTGTTTCAAGGTTGTAGAAGAGCGGATGATCTACATTATAAAATAAAAAAGTTGTATAGTTTTATACGTATGTCAAAAAAAAATGTCGGTAAAAAAATCGCTATAACATCGTCCCAAATCGATATTTTTGATAAATTCCAACGTAATACCAAATTTGAATAGTATTTTTAATTCTTAGCCAGGTTTGGATGATTTCAATTTTTCACGAAAAAAATGGCGTAATTTGCAATCAGGGCTTGAAAAAAAATTATTTGGTTATTACTCAAAAAGGTACAAACTGATTTTTCTAATATTTTAAGAAATTTTTAACATTATTAAGAGCAACAATCTCTGAAATTTTCATGATTGTAGGTGTTTTTGTTTCTTAGTTATTAAATGCCGAAGAATACGCACTCTTTTAACTTTGGATGCGATTTGTTTATAAATTATAGCACCTAGAGACTTCAAACCACCGCCATTTTTTAGACAATTTATGGAGAATAAAATACATAACAGGTGCATATTGCGAAAAATGCACTGGATAGGATGTATGCCGTGTAATGTAATAAAAAACTTTTTTTTTACGTATTGTTAAATTAAAAAATGACGCACCCATATTCTAGACTGTTGACACCAAAATTCGTGATCACCGCTTTTTTTTACTATTATACTAATAATAAAAATGCGTCGTAATAGAAAAATTCATTTTTAAAGGAAAAAGATCTAGGTTGACTGCGCTAAAATAGCCTATTTCCGGATGAAAATAAGGAAAATTGATAACTCGAATCTTAAACTTTTTTTCCTGTAGATTATAGTATTAGAAATAACACCCTAAGTCCAAACGCTAATCTGAGGTCAGCCAGGGGAGTTAAAAAAAAAAATAAAATGGTAAGAAGCATAAAAATCGGCCTTTTGCGTTTTGCGAAAAAAGCGTAAAAGTTATAAAAAAATGTGATCGCAAGAATAGGATGCGCAATAAAAAGATAAATCGAAGCAGTTTTTGTGAGCCCTGATCGGTCAAGCTGTTTGTGAATAAATGGCAAAATGTCGCGTTTTGTGGCCATTTTTTAAATACTTTATAGCACGCGTTCTATTGAATATTAAGACATATCATTGTATTATAATGTGTCTTTCATAGGCCTAAACATATGCACTATTTGTCAGGAAGATCGGATAACTTTTTTCACAGTACTTAAAAGACCGACAAAAGGCCCTTCCAAAAACGGCCATAAAAAATGTTTTGGGTCATCTTTGACCAATTATTTAAAAGCGCTTTTGTTTTTTAAGAGCTACTCTACAAAATCCTTAAATACCATTTCATTTGACCGAGTGAGAGTATGCGAGAAACTTATTGCGAAAAATCGCACTCTTGCGCTCTGGCCGGCCTCAGCAGCTCGGTTTGCCGCTACACGCATAATTCCGCACATAGTAGCTCTGCACTTTTCAAGTGCTGTTCTACCGACATGTAATACATAATTTCAGTTGTCCTTCGTTTCTTATCATTCGCTTATGATTAATTTGATCGAAATGTTCACTTAAGAGGACGTGGGAGGTAAAAGGTTATGTTCTATGAGGATTTTGCCGTTTCCAACTTTTCTCCTTTATTATTTAACGATATTGGATGAAATTTTGTAGATCGACTTAAAATTGACTATAGAGGAGCGCTCATTTCTTGGATTTGCAAAACAGTACTAAATAGTAAAGCGCCTGCGTCATATAATACACGAAGACGTTTCACTATTCAATAGTGATTTGTAAATCCAAGAATAGAGCGCTCTTGAAAGGTGAATTTTAAGTCGATCTCCAAAATTGCATCCAATTTCGTTAAGTAATAAAGGAGAAAAGTTGGAAACGGCAAAATTCCCATAGAATATAACCTCTTACCTCCCACGTTCTCTTAACAAACACATAAGAGCATTTGAAGAGTACGACGCCACTCTGTAGGTAATTGGGCATGTTGCAGCAAATCGAGCCACCGCGCTGGTCGGAGCGCAAGAGTGTCATTTTTTGCAATCAGTTTTGTGCATGCTTCCATTCGGTCAAATAGAACGGCATTTAAGGAAGTTGTAGAGTAACCCTCGATGAACAAAAGTGCTTTTAAATAATTGGTCAAAGATGGTCGAAATCTTTTTTATGGACGTTTTTCGAAAGGGATTTATTTAGGTTTTTGAAATATTGAAGAAAAAAAAGGTTTTTATCCTATCTTTCTTAAAATTAGTACATATGTTTAGGCCTGTAAAAAACACATCTTGTTGTAAATTTAAGTCTTAATATTTAATATAACGTAGGTTATTAGTATTCAAAAAATGGCCAGGAACGTATTTTGCAATTAATTCAAAAACTACTTGACCGATCGTGGCTCACAAAAACCGCTTTGATTTGTCTTTTACTGGTAATCCTATATTTATCTTGACTTTATTTGTAACTTTTACGCTTTTTTCGCAAAACGCAGGAACCGATTTTCACGATTCTTACCATTTTTTGTTATCCCCTTGGCTTACCTCGGATGGCCTTTGAACTTACAGTGTTGTTTCTGACACTATAATCCACCGAAAAAAATTTAAAATCCTGAGTTATCATTTCACCTTCGAAAAATCTCATTCCACCTGACTATAAATGAGACTGCATGCATATTACGGGCACCCGGAGGATTTCGTTGCTAAATCAGGGTCCATGGTTCTACCAAAGTTTTTTTGATATACTTTTACCCTATGAATCTAAATTTGAGGGTAGAATGGTGAATAATATTGACGGAATTCGTTATTAACAGTTTATTAAACAAGTAGTAAGAAATTATATATTTTGCTAAAGAAATTATTTTTTTCTTATTTGCATTGTTTTGGACAAAAAAGCCTTCCTTACACGTTTCTCTAAACCTCTTGGATTTTGAAAAGCAAAATAATGAATTTCTGAAAAACGAGTTTGAAAATTTTTATATTATGTCAAAAACAAATTGTTTCTATAACGTTTTGGCTGTTTTAAAAGAAAAAGCTTTCATGACAAATTTTTCCTGACAAAATATAAAAATTTTTAAACTCGTCTTTCAGAACTTATTATATATCTCAAAATCTGAAAGGTGTAGAGAAATTTGTCAAGAAAGCTTTTGTGTCTAATATAATGTAAGTAAGAAAAAACAAATTTTTTTAGCAAAACATTTTATTTTTTAACATTTGTTTAATAAATTGTTAATAACAAATTTTGTCAGAATTTTTTAACATTTAACCCTCGAAATTTAGATTCATTGGGTGGAAATAAATCAAAAAAACTTTGGTAGTACCGTGGACCCTGATTTGGCTATGAAACCCTCCTGGCGCTCGTAGTAGTAAGTAAGTGCACCTATAGGCCGCGGTTACCTGGAGCGAAAAAAGGCAACAGAACCAGTGCTCCCGAAAGTGGCACCAACACTTGCGGGAAATTCAAAAATGAAGGAAATCAGAAAAAATTAATAATAATAAATAATCAAACCAAGCTGTTTAAAAATAATAATGAACTTAATTAAACAGAATTACAATGATAGAATAATTTTACAGTGATTATTACAACAATTATTCGTAATCGAAAGTGAAGTCAGATGAACGCATCGTTCTTAATATTATGGTCGAAATGGACCGTTTAAAGACATAAGATGTGTTCAAAAATAATTTCGCACAGTTCTTATAACAGACTATATGCTTTATCGAGCAACAATTTACGTATTATGTCATTAATAAGTTTTTTTCTTAGCATGTACAGTAGTATGACTATATATATGTTGAAACGATTTTGTCGCTCAAAAGTTGGCAGCAATTCGAAAGCCAGCAGACCGATGAAACAAGGTAGTGGAAAACATACCTTATGTTTACATGCTGTCAGTAAATGTTGCGGCAAACGCTTTTCCGATTTGTGCTTGTTATTTTATTTTTCATTAATTACCTACAATAAATTAATTAATCAGGAAATAGAAACTAGCAAGAGGAATAAATGTATTTATGATGCTCACCAGACAGCATATGGATTAACCTAACATTAGATAAGTGATAACGTTTTTATCATAACTTACAATCTACTTATATACTTATATTAAAACTCCTGCAATCCATAGATTAAAAGCATGCAGCTATAGTAGCTTAAATAAACAAGTTTTATACTTCTAATAATACTTGAATGCATATAAGGTGTAGCATAATTTATTGCACATCTTCTATCCTTGATCGCTCATATATTGATTTGAACGTGTAAGTTTTTGTACTTTTAGTAGGAGCACTTTAGCAAAAGACCACCCCTATTTTGTAAAAATCCAAACCTGGCCAGGAAAAATCATGGTAGAAATCTCAATCTCTACAGTGCATCTGACTAAAATAGGACAACAAAAATGTCAGGTAAGGGCCCGAAAAAAATGGTAAAAATGGCCAACATGGGTTTTTGGCGTCCACAGCGAAAACAACAATTTATATCAAAAAATGCTTTGGGTAAAAAAGATGTGCAATTTCAAGACAAAAAAAATGAGCCACGGTGGGCCCGAATTAGTTAAGCCTTTTTTTCGCAAATCGCAAAAAACCACCATTTTTAGCCATATTTTCAATATTTAATAACTCGCGTTACAATTCATATTTAAAGCTACAATTAAGACTAAAGGTAGGTATTGTAGCCCTTAACATAAACACTAAATTTCAGCTGGATCAGATGGAAACTTTTTGTGAACCGCAGGCAAAACTAAAAAAAGGCCCTTTCAAAAAATGGCTTTGACTCGATTTTGGAACTATTTAGGACCATTTTTTAAACGCAATATTCTTTTTAAATAATTACTCTGTAGCTTCATGAATTTTTAGAACTCTATCTTACTTAAAAATACTGTAAACTTTGATTGAAAAATAGTGTATTTTTGCAAGGTACCGCCGGGGGTACGAGGAGCGGCGAGCCGCTGATGGAGGCCACGCCCACTTCCTCGCAGTGCGCTCGCGGCCTTTTTGGGTAGAGTATCTTCAAACTGAAATAAACGTAAACAATAGCGATATCTCCGGGCTAGAGCATCGAAAATCGATATTTGCTTTTTTTTCCCTGGGGTAGCTTTCGATAATATTAACTTTGCACGTATCAACAAATTCCTAATAATAAATACAGTCCTTATAAATAAACAACTGCGGTAATTGCATACTTTACCTTATTTTTTCGGTTTGACTGGCATAATGTGGTCTGGTTCTTTTGAGAGTAACGTAAAACAATGTTGCATGTAAGTAAAAAAAAATAATCAAATGTATAATTATTAACTATTGTATCAATAACAATTACAAAATTTTTTTTTTTTTTTCTGTGATTATTTTATAAGTAACAGAATGCAATGTTGCATGTTTATTGACAATGATAACTGATTGTAAAATTAACAACAAATACATTATTAATAATAATTTCAAACATTTTTTTGGAACTTCAGTATAGTATTTTGTCTTTTGAATGTAATACGATTGTATTCAACAGCAATACATTCGGCATGACAACCGTACTACCAGTGCTGCCCTGGCAGCTGAAAATGCAAAAATCAAATAACAGTTAAAAAATAACTTTCATTAGTTAGATAACATAAAATCACAAATAAACGTCCACAACGCACAATTTTAGATGTCTTTTTGAAAAGTTCGTTTCTTTGGTACGCTGTAACTTTTGGAGCATAGCTCTAAATGACTTGAAATTATGTG
>JAPYYV010007607.1:0-18305 GCA_030522625.1 Copidosoma aretas | reverse complement strand
GCGGGAGGAGGTGCGCGGTAAGGGGGGTAGTGCTGCGCGGGGCCGGGGACGCCCCTTTCCTCACCCCTCAGCAATGATACTCCCGACCATCCTTAAATACCTCAAGCGGTATCGCACCCTGTCGTCGTCGTCGACTTTGCTTATTTTTTCATCGGCTCGGCTGACGCCCCCTCAATCTCGGCAAACGCATAAAATATTAAAGCTGACCGAAGTGATCGCGTGGACCCCATGAATAGCAAATGTTCAATCTCTCCGTCCCTCGGCGGACACTTTGCAAGCAGCCCCGTCCTCCGCCACACACTTGTAGAAATCGACCTGTGCAGGTCCACGCGGACAAGAAACTTTCGAGGCAAACTTGTCTCCTCGGGTATCCCTTGGGAGCAGTTCCGAGAAAAACTTTTAACTAGATACATTAGAGCTACCTACTCGGCGGCTACTATGCGGCTGCAGTGTACACCTTTTTCTTCTTGCTGCATTGATAAGGTCCGCTGTTTTGTAAGTTCGATTATGATGTATTATCCTCTTTTATTATTATTTTTTTTTTTTTGATCGATTAATTTCTTCTTTTTGTTGTGTTAATTTCTAATTGTGTACGTTTAATAATTCATTAATGACAAGAAAAAAAAATTGAATCATATTGTGAAATTATAATATTAGGAATGAATGATTAGAATAAATAAGCAAGTGATACGCATGAATAGTTTGTTGCGCAAGAAATTCCAATTAACGCTAATGAGATATCCGATGATGGGATAAGGATGGAATCAATTGATTCAATTTGGAGAGAAACCTAACACACATTTGATTTCCAATCAAAAATTAGATCGTGCAGTGGCGGCTCCGCGGCTGCGACTGTTTCTGACATGGTAATCTTTGCATATCACCGCGTGCCTTGGAATTCAACGTTAGGAAGGTAATAATTTTAGTATTATAATTATCTCAATCAAATAATCCAATATTTATGTTTATTCATGAACTGAAAATTTATTTATTGATTATGTTATAAAAAACTACTATATTTATGACCAATACCAATGATAAGAAACTATTCATGAAATTGCCAGTTAAAACTCAAAAATAATTCTAATAAAAAATATTCTCCCTTCTTATTTGAATTCAGTGATGAATATAATAAAAAAAAAACCAAACAAACGTATTATTTTATGGCTGACAGTTTTTATGGAATCGTGGTCATATTTTCTTCGCTAAATTCAACCAAAATTCAATAAAAACCATCTGCTTGGTATAAAAAGTTTTTTCAGTAAACTATAATGTTTGCATTTACTAGAAATCAACGGAATATTATATAAAATCAATGTTATCTACAAAAAACAAATCTTGACAACTTCGCTGCACTCATCATAAGAATAAAACACACAAGCCCACATCGCCACTTCGAAACTACACTTCAACTCGCATCCTCATCGATTTTTCCAGCACACGAAAGTCCAGCCTCGAACGTTCTCGCGGAGATGCTCTGCACAACATTCTCATGCAAGTCAAATATCGTTAAGGCATTCGTATGTATGCAAATGCAAAGGGCCCAGAGACTCGCGGCTCCAACTTTCCGCGTGTAGAACAATAGCCAGACAGACGAGGAAAAAAAAGATACGACACAGTATGACCGATATTCAAATACCGGCATACATAACGTGCGCGCCTCGAAACGCGCGATCGTGTTGTAATACCTTTCTTGTCTCGCTGTATCGCGAAATACATTTCAGAGGCCCGTAATGACGCGATATGCATCGCACGTGCTGGTGGTGGTGTTGGTGGTGGTGTAATCACAAGCACAGGAAAATCGAGACGACGAGGAGGGAGGGGCTTACTGGCTGAAATTACAAGCTGCTTGAATATCCCATGACTAAATGGTTTACGCGCTTCTCGGGATCTATGTATACGTGCAACAAAGTCGGGTTGCAGCAGGTATACCCCCTCCTCCACTGCTCCTCATTCTCCACCCGCGAGTGTGAAGCTTTCAATAAAGGGCGTAGGTTCTCGCTTAAATCCGATGTTCCGTCGATTTATCTGGAATTAATTATGTGATTTTACTTATAAATCAAGCTGCCTGTGCAAAAGATTATTACGTATTATTTTTAGCTTGTTGAGTTGTGCGAAGTTGTTTGTAGCATTTGGGCCATTCGTTTGTGTCTAACTTGACATTTATGTTTTCTACATAATTGACGAGGTTGCCAAAGATGTTCGCTTCATAAAAGAGCTCAAAAGCCTTTTCCAAACACTTTTATGAATAAGTTACTAATAATTTAACATTGTTCTGTATGCTACACTAACAAAAAACCAAACTTGTACCATTACTACGCTTGACAAAGTCTGTAGATATTTTAAGGGTAAAACGTCCAGTAGATGGACACCCTTCCAAGGCTTCCAATATATAGACAGAAGATTAAGAATAAGACAATTATTAGAAACTTTTAAAGTAACTAATGAATCTAACTTTTCTATGGGTTTCTAAAACAAAGCTCCACCTTATTTTTTGGCAAATTTTTTTATTTTTTTTAACCTTCAAATCGTGCGTTTTTTTTTACTTTTCTCAAAGCGACTATTTACTGGACGTTTTACCCTATGTTGGGAAAAAGTGTATTACTGTCACTTGTACTCGATATACAACATAATAAATAGCACCATCGTAAAGCGGAGCAAAAATTACGTCATTATAAATCCAAAAGCACATACGCAGATGGTTTTATTAACGAGTGATTAATTATGCAAACAAGAATCTGGCAGCTGCGCCGACGGATGGTCTACCGCCCTTTGGGTCGTTTCAGGTCCCTTCGGTGCGCTTCGCTCGCCACTCACTGCGGACGCTCATTGGCGGCAGCCCATACACGATTTTTTTACTTGCAGTATCTATTGTTTATGACAAAAAGGTTGATAAAATTGACGGGAAAACATTTTCTACTGTAAAGTAAACATTCAAGAAGAGGTTATGCCAAGTCCGAAGTTGAAGAAAAAGTAATTAGAACGGCCGCTACAAGTAAAAAAGTAAAAGTATCGCATCTCAGCTGGGCCTACGATCAATTTTTTTTTTTTGTAAACTAATGAAAAAAATCAGCGCGATAGAATACACTTTGTTACGAATCCATAAGTTAAAAACTGACGAAATTACACACCGTAAAAAATGTTTTTTTTTTGTTAATAACGAAAAATTGACTTGATTAAATTTTTTGAAATTCCGCATATTGAAAGAAGATCAATAAAAATTTTAAAAATTAAAAAACGACGATTATTATCTCGCAATGAAAAACTTTAGTTTTTAATTCAACTTTCAAATAGCCTGTTTTTAAAAATGTGTTCGGTAACAACTGTAACAAGTTTTCTTATAATTAAAATGACTAAACAAGGTATCAAATGGTAAAGGAATCTCAACTTTTAGGCAAAGAGGCTCGCTTTGTGTTAAAGAACCACCTCAACGAAGCTGGTCATCATTGTAAAACCCACGAACCGAGTACAGTAATCGATCCGAAGAACTCTGTCTTTGTTGTTTCCCAGCACACGACGTAAATACACGATAGCAGTCGACTGCAAGGAAACTCCACACAACAGGAGAAGTCAACCAGGAACAACACAAATGAGCATGTAACTCGGAAACTTGAAAAACCAAACGCTCCATGCAGCCAATAAACTCTTGGCAAACTTACTCCAGGGGTAAGTTTCTCCTTATTTAGCGCACAACTGCCTCCTCCAACCATTTTCCAATTTCCCCGTAAAGAAGTCGCTCGATGCGAATCAAGTATACTCAGGACTGCTGCAGAGACCAGTACGGAACCAGTCGACTGCGTGCAACCAAGATTCCCGGCCCATAACCCCACGCGAGCCCCCCTCCAGAGTCATCGCGCCGCGTTTTACCCTAGCGAGAGATGCTAATTACACGGCGCTTCGCGGTCCGTGTGTACTTAACGGCAGGGTTGCCCCCCCTCCCCCTCTATACATACACACGCGACACGAGACGCTGCTCTTGGCTCTGGTTGCCAGCGAGCAATAAATTGCCGCCGGCGAGAGAGCGGAGCCCGCAAGCCGAGTCGTGAGTTACGCAAGGAGAATAATGCGGCTTTGCCCCCCACCCCATCCTACGACCTTCTCTCTTCTCTGGCAGGTATATTGCGCGTGTGGATGTAAGTATACGCGGGTACGTACGTACCTACGGCGTTTTGCACTAGAGAGAGAGAGAAAGAAAGAGAGAGAGAGAAAGAGAGAGAGAGAGAGAGAGAGAGAGAGAGGGGGGGGGTGGTGTGCGGTGTCGTGTGCACGCAATGCGCCACCAAGTGCAGCCAGCGAGCAGAAGGAAAAAGTTACGTCGCAGAGAGGAGCTTGCGAGGATGAGGATGGAAAGGTTGGGAGCCTGCTTGGCTGGGGATCGGAGATGTTTCAGTGGGTCTTGTTCTTAAAAAAGTATTTCCTTCGTTGATAGGGTTTAATCCTAAGGGTGCGATTACATCGGTAGTCTGCAAGTGTTTGGTCAGACTTTGTGGGTTCGATTTGGTTTAATCTGACATGAATCATGTTCGTTCGATATGCTTCCAACAGTAGAATGGGAGTTTCAGGGCGTAATAGGTCTTGTTCTTAGAAAAGTATTCCTTTCGTTCATAGGGTTTAATCCTAAGGGTGCATTTACATCGGTAGTCTGCAAGTGTTTGGTTAGACTTTGTGGGTTCGATTTGGTTTAATCTGACATGAATCATGTTCGTTCGATATGCTTTGAACAGTAGAGTTATCAACTCATTTACGGTGAAATCACACATCGTTAACTTGAAGCATTTGAATGATTGTGAAAAAGTTCAAAAAACGCAATTAATGTACGGGATCAGCAATCAGCGTGACAAAAATCCGTCACGTACGCACGTACAATAACTGCTGTGGATGTACCAATTCAATTATTACAAAGATTGTGTAAAATCCCCAAACAACCCACGTTGCCGACTGCACCCGAACCCAATATAGGCACAATCGGTCACCCAGTCATCAACGCTCCACAGCAGTCAATTTTCCCCCCTATCCCCTTGACAACACACCACAAGCCAAAGCGTGCGTTTCAAAGTGTATGTACACAAAGAGTCAACAGCGCCGCGTCAATATCCGCTTGCCGGCCCGCTCGCTTGCACCAGCCGGTGTACACCAAACAACCTGTTCCACCAGAGAGCAAAAGCCCGACCGGCCGTTGCTGAGAAATATTTAATGCGCCCTCCGCGCCTCGCTGACTGTCCTATCTCTTCGATCGCGAGGGTGGAGAGTAGTCTCCTCTTGCAACATTAATGCCGGCCATTTACCGTAATGGCTCGAAACGCACCCTATTCCCCCCCTCTCTCTCTCTCTCTCTCTCTCCTCGATCTCGAGATTCCGGCCTTTGATTTGGGCTGCGATTTTTGCCTCCCCCTTCCGCGAATCGAAGAAAAATAACTCGAAAGTTAGAGCGAGACAAAATATGGGTTTATGCAAATAGAAGATTCCTCTTAATTGTAGACAGTTAGCCGCACTCGCGGACGTTATGCACGGTGGAGGTCGCGGGAGAATAGAACGACGATAAATTCCTTTCTTTCCGTCGTTGCCCCCCCCCCCCCCCCCTTCCTGCAGGGAAAGAAAAAGAAATGATAGTGTTTAACAACGGGAGTGATGCATATACCTCGCGAGTAAAAAAAAACACTGCCTCCGAGCTGCCTACATAATAATTACCTTCCGATTGCCAAGTGGCCTCCAGTACGTAATACCATCGTAGAAACTGTGTGAAAAAAACTATAATCGCTTAGTTTTCTTGCACACTGTGGATTTTTATACATATTGTATACGATGGTCTACTAGATTTGCATTCTCGTAAAATCTATGTATGTAAAAAAAAATACATATTTGTGACAACGATACAGCAAAAATTTCAACAACAAAATATTTTTTTGTTACAAATAGAATGATAAGAGTTTGAAGTATGCTATTTGATTCGATTTAGCTGGAGCCACCGTCTTCATTCGAGGCTGGACAAAAAAGAGAGACACACCTTTTCGCCTTTTTCTCTGTACAAAATACGCGGTGGTGATCGGTCGAGGGTAAATCGCGGGTGAAATCGCGATCGGGCATCATCATCATCATCATCATCGACGTCACAGTCCTCGTCCCCGGCAATTTCCCCGCGGGCTCCAATCGCTTTCGCGTGCATCATCATTGCAGTTCGTGCACGTGTATGCACGCGTGCAGTGACACTCCTGAGTGACAGCTCGCGTATATGCGTGCGGCCAAAGTTTAGCTCGTATGTATGTCTGTTCTCGTTGTTGTTGTTGTTGTTGTTTGTGTCGTGCCTCGTTGCACGCGAATACAAATAGACTTGCCGGAGCCTTCATTTCGTTGTTTGCAGTCATTTCTAGCGCTACTGGTTTTATCGCGGATCGATTATTTTGATTGCGAGTGTCGAACTTTTTGAATTTTGTAATCGTCAAGGAATCTGGATATTTCATCATGAGCAATCTATTGGTTTTTTAAAACGCTTCTAACACGAAGTTGTCTTTCGAAAACATCCGACGAATTTAGTCGATTTTGTGCAACAAAGTAATTAAGATAAAACAACAGCGACGATTTTGGATTTGTCGATAGCGCAACGTTTCGCCAACAGATTTGTCGACCTATTCAGGCTTTGTTAACTTGTAATATAGCTATATCACTATTTGAAGGTGTGATAGTCACACACGAGCTTACAGAAATAATAATAAAACACTTATGTAGAATTATTACAAAAATTAATGTTTTTGGTGCAAGCTACAGTAAAACTTTACCTCTAAAGTTTCACATGGTTATTGGTTATTGGTGATTATTTGTCAACTCCAAAACATAATGTACGCAAATTTACTCATACAGTAGAAAAGCTCAAAACAAAAGTGATTGAAAATGGAAGAGCGTTTGAAGATAGACTTGTAGCATGCAATACATCGTTTTATATTCTCAACTAAAATCACATGTGCCTTCCTTTTTCTTTATAATGTGGGGAGTATTCGTTTGAAGTAATTCTGTTTGATATCTTTGACTTTTGACGATTCAAAATGATAATCATGTTTTTACAAGTAGTTCAATGTACTTACACTAACCACCACTGATTCATCGTTGTTATTTCTCCTGCTTTCCGAAATTTGCTTTCTTAGTGCGCGCTTAGTCTTCCCTCTAGCATCATAATTCTTACATAATAACTCATATACTACGTTTGAGTTGACTTTTCCAGCTTATATGTATCCAACAGTATTATTTTAATAAATTCATCAGTATGGAATTATTTTCATCTTATATTTTTTTTAAACGTTCGAATCTATAAAAATCAGAAAGAAAAGGTAATAAGATCTTGGTATTGTGTACACAATATTTTTCATATAACTGTTACGATGATCATTGGGTGTGTAAATTTTGATCTTTTAAAACGTAATAATATATGATGATACTCTCAATTTAAAAAGATATGTTCGTAAGAAAGAACCTTAAAAATGTATATTTTCACGAGAATCAGTCTTCGACGAAAATCCTCGAAGCGCTATCGCCTTATACTTTGGTTCGCTCTCATGACGATCGTGATGAAAGAAAAAAAAATTATCGACGAAACCCACGAAAGCAAAATCACGCAAGCTCGCGCGACCGACCGACCAACACCCCCCTTCCCCTTCCCGAGGAGTAGCCCAGCGCGCCCATTTATCATCTTAATTAATTGCAGGGGCGAAGAATCACTCGAAAAGTTTTCGAGACTGCACGCGCACCACCCCTTTCCGCGCTCCTTCTCGCGAGCACCGCGCGTAAATAAGCAGCAGCAGCTGTGGAATTTTAATTATTGCTGGGGGGCCCCGTGGCCATGTGCCGCGCGCGTCTACCTATTCGCACAAAAGCACTGGTAGGAGGGGGTAAGGAACGCAGCGGCGGGATTTAATTATGCAAATCGTCGGCGCCACTAGACAGAACCAATATTTGCGCTCGACCTCCCCTCCCCCGCGAGATCGCGTATTACGTACGCGGCAAAGAACCTTTGCTCCTCTCTCTCTCGTCTTCTGTGTTTGCGCGTCCGACGTTGAGTTTCTTGGCTGTTGTCGATGAGAGAGAGAAAGGGAGAGTGGGGGTCTGGTGATGACGCGGGCTCGTGGTGGTGGCTCGGGATTATGATTAATGGCAGGGTCAACAGGCCAAGTGTTTGACTGTTTTCAAATGGAGCTTCGGGATTGGCTGGTTTCAGTAATTATTCGACAGATTTGATTCGGTCGTCTTTGGACTAGACTTTAATGGTGTTGATCGAGTTAGCGCAAGGTAAATTGAGACAGCCATGTCAAAAGTCATATCCTTATCTTTTGTTCAACCTTTGCGTATGTGTTCTAGCTTGAGATATGTAGATTTTACCTATCAAGAAGATCCACATTCCAAATTTTCAATATTTGTGCTTTAAAGCTTTACTTTTTGAGATAAGAAGTGTAGACTGATTTATTGACACACATTCGAATATTGAAGGTTCCCAATAAAATGGTTTTTGTGTGGTATTAAATGAAAGTGAACCAGGTGAAAATACATTGGTACGATTCATGGAAAAGATGGACAGATCGTATGAAAAACTATCAACGTTGCATACCATCTATTTTAGTATTGATACCAATTAATTAGATCTTAATGTACGAATATCATGAAATACGTTTCAATAGTTTCAACGATTTTAGCTGATTTCAGATTGATTTTATGGATAGAATAACCCTTCGAGTAATGGACAACCTGATCAAAAATATTATGGAGATATAGTTCCAGACGATCAACTACATCACGCGTAATGATTCAACATTATTCTTGCGTTAACATGAAAAAAATCAGAATCTTGTACGAGCAACACCGACAAATAGAACTAGTACCTATCCCTTTTCTATGCTTCCTCTACCAAGAATCCAACGCCAATTCGACCGAATCGAAAACGTTTGTACACATATCCACAATCTTTCGCCACGGAAATCGGCGATCACGCACAGCGGGTGAGCTTGCGGAAAAGAAAACCCCCGAACGAAACAGAAGAGAAAGGCCGAAGAAGGAGGAGAAGATAGCCTTTTGCAGCCGCAGCACGAGCAGCAGCAGCAGGGGAGGAAGGAAGGGAGGTTGATGGATATCGCGGATGACGCATGCGCCGAGTGCAGCGTTGCGGTAATTGTTACATCGCATGTCCGATCGGCGGGCCAGGCATGGGAGAAAAGCTTCCTGGAGGTATATAGATATATATGTATTATGTGGGGGGTGGGCGGACGAAAGTCCATCCGTCCGGATGGTGGATTGATTTATCGTGACGCGCACGGCCGCGTTAAACGGTCCGCCGGATTTGCCGCTCTAATGACAGAAATGACGTAAATAATTAAGCGGATGCTGCCGGTGGTGGTGGTAGACGGCTCTTGTTGTTCTGCAGTGCTGGCGGATTATTCGAGTAATCGCTCGTTCGGATGTTGGTGCTATTGTTTTCGCTGGGTATTTCGCGGGGAAGGGAGGGGGAGGATGAAGGTAATTACGAGAGTAAACTGTTCGAGTCGGTCGGATATTGGTGCTGCGGAAGTGCGGTTCGATGAGTTTTTCAGGCTGTCACGCGCTGTTGACACCTGGAAGGTGTTGTGGGTTATGGTTGATATTTTGAATAGCATAATATCGAAAAGAATAAATTATGAAAGTTTTAGAGACATTCCGTTAAAATTACTGTTCAAATGTATGATGACAAAATAAGACAAATTTCTGTTAAGAACTGAAAAGTACAGTTTGAACGTAAAAAATTTTAGCTGAATTCGATGAATTTTCAATTCATAACTTCGATACAACAATTACCAGTGTAAAATCCTCCGGGTCACTAACTTTCTGGAAAGTTGACCCATCAGTACGAAGTTTAACCCACGGCAGCCGGAACGCAGCGAAGCACAAGTCAGAGACAAGATACATTCACTTAGAGGCGATGATATAGCTAGTGTTCCGAAGCTGTCGATGTTGAGAAGTTATTGAAATCTTGTGGTCGTATGGAATACTAATGATTCAGAGGATGCTGCTGCGCTGCATCAACAGTAGCGGTAAAAGTGTCAGGGGACAATTAATGCTTAGTTCGAACTTCGTCGTTTATAGGAGTTGCAAAATGACGGCCCTGTTATTGTTCCCCTGTTGTTCAAATAAATACGGAAAACGTTGTAAAAGATATTTCAAGGACTCTTTTCTAACACGATGTTGTATATAAAACGACAGACGTGATAACGATTTTTGTTCCAACAGACATTTTGACATTCACGCTCTTAATGAAGATAAAATGTTATAATCGAAGCTGTTACTCCAAGTTTACAGTAGCACGTAGCTACTTGCACGGCATGTTGCGTTCTTTGCTGCCACTGTTTCACGAGCCTTCATAGCAAGGTGTACATCAAACTAAATTTAACCTTTGCCGCTGCTGTTGATTGAACTTTGACGGAAACATATTCATCCATCAACGTGATTTGATTCTACAAATAACGTGAATAACAAATACTTGAGTTTTTTATATTTTACAGTTTCTTTGTCGTAATTGTTAAATGTAAAATTACTTATTGCATTCAATATTTGACATTAGCTAATGGAAATAAAAACATGAAATTTTTTAAAAACTTAGTAGTGTTATGTTTGTAAATTCACATCAAATTCATAGAGAGGAACTGTGTATTCTTATATACTTTTAAAATATTGATGTTGACTTCAAAGGCAGAATTCATAAATTGATACATTCTTCTCTTTTAAAAGTACGTTTTAAAACTTCAGTCTTGTACACACGTCTGAAAAAGGTCCTGTGATACCAAAACAGATGTAACGTTTTATAACGAATAAAGATCGACTATTAAGCTCGTTATTACGTTAAAGTCATTTATTTATTTGACCAACTTTTTAAAAACTCATTTGATACCGTTTCAAATAAACCGATATTTATTTTATTATTATTATCTCGAATACTTTTTTTGTTGTAATAAAAATTCCTCATAAATGTATAGTCTAGTGTTATTGACTGGAACAAATGCGATGTTTGGAAATCAATGCACTAATATTTTTTCGATCAAGTTACTGCCAAGTTCTTCTTTCCAAAAAAATAAAGAAATCGAATATTGTCATTGATTATTTACACAGCAGCGCGATATCATAAACTTCCACGAAGCGTTTGAATGCCGCGAGTTTGTATTATCGGCGGGGCAACTTTGTCGAGCACAAAACGTCAGGCATACAGTATACAGAGTTGGCCAAGCATTTGCATAGCATACCTTAAAAATTTCCGTAATGACGAAACTTTTGCCTAACAAAGTTTCTTGGCTCAAGATTGCAATATAAAACTCTTATCGTAAGGCTGCTGCTGCTGCTGCTACTGCACCGGCAACTTCTTCCTTTCCGGCTGTACCTATATATTCATATCCCAAACTTCTTATTGTTGTTGTTATTATTATGCGTACGATTTTGAAAAGAAAATATCGGGAGTATGATTAATAGCCCTTTGCCTGTGTATTATACACGTAAAATAAAGTTCTATAAACACAAGATCGTATTTCTTCGTAATTATTGATGTCGTTAAGTGAGGGAAAGTGGGATCTTCCAGGGCAGGATTACTTTATAGAAGTGCCTTACATTTTTATCTTACTTAAATAAAGATATCACTATTTTATTTTCACATATTTCTGGATCTTAAGAGTGATATAAGACTTTTCAGACACTAAGGTAAAATAAGACTTATTTTTTTATAGTATTTTTCTACCTGTACACCAACTACGTTGATTTTTCAGAAACCCTCCACCACCTTTAGTCTGGAGGGTGGTGATCTTAACACCAACTATACCCTAACCCTTTTACCCTAAAAGTCCTCGACGTTAGTGTCATTACCCAGTTAAAACCCCTTGTCCTATATTCTCCAAATCACATCCCTCATCCTCTTTTTCCACCTGTGGACCCTATACTACCCCCCAAAAACAACTTTACGGAATAAATCCCAGCCAAAACCAACTTTGAAAAAATTTCTGAGTTGACTTGACCAGGATTCGAACCCGTTCCTCACTTAAGCAGTCGTACCTCAGACTAGCGCCTTAAGGCTAATTTGCCAACTGAGCTACGACTGCTCCTAAATAAGACTTATTATTTAGCAAAAAGATACTACCTCTCCTTAAAGTTCTGTGGATATCTACATATATATACAAAATTCTCGTATTATTCTTATTGAAATTTTAAAGTATTAAGATACTAATGAAATTTTATTTGCTGTAACTGCAACACATAATGAGTAAGTATTTCAAGTTTGGGGAATATTCTGTCGCTAGAAATTAAGTAATCAATTTATGAAGTTAGCCTCGAAATACATGGGCTCTTATAGGAGCCTAGCCGTTTTTTGTAAGCTTTGAGAATTTATCATTTAATTACAGAATCTTTTTCAAACTTGGCAGAATCACGCCTCATGTGTTTTACTTTTAACAGAAAAAGTTTTATCAACTTTTCAATACTTTCAAGGTATCCACAGAACAACCCTAAGGTAATTGTATCCCTACTACGCTAGTCGGAAGCATATTTGATCTCGGATTCGACAGTGTGGTATACTTTCTGTCTCTCACACACTTGTGTGAAGACATAACCTTTAGGAATTTCTACGATGCTTATTAATTTATTTTTTATCTCACAGGCACCCTTGAGGTGTTTTATAAAATTAGATAAGATTACTAAATATTTATGTAATACACTAAAAAATATCGTCAAAAGTTCATCACTATTTTGTATGATATTGATAATTTAAATTCATAAAAAGACGTTTCTCCATAAGCATCTATGTTAAGGTACGACGAAAGTATGAAAACTTTCAGCACCATTATTTGGCCTTGTAAGAACCCCAGCCTTAAAAAAATTTAACAGTCCTTATTAGCCATTAATTTAGCTGTCCACGATGTTTCATGAAGATCTCATCATTATTTCTGTTTAGTACACAACTACCTTAAAAAGTCACGAAAATGTTTTGATCCAGTCATCGACACCTTTTAAGGAAATGTATTTCAACAAACAAGTCCCCGATATCCCCCCGTGTATGCGAGTTTTACATGCGAGCCCCTAGTGCTAAATTACTTTTAGACGACTCGATCATCCATCCTACTGGGTAATATTTACAGGGCGCAGCGATCGTCTCAAGCACACCCCGGCAGATATCAAGTTAAGAGGACGTGGGAGGGAAAGGTTATGTTTGAGAATGAAAGTTTATTGTTGATCATCTTTCCTCAAATCTAAGAGTTGAGCGCCCTTCTTTGTTTAANNCAAAATTTCGTTCGATTTCGTTAAGTAAAAGGGGAGAAAAGTAAGTAACGGCAAAACGGTTCTCGATTAATATAACCTCCCCCTCCCACGTCCTCTTAATGGAAGGATCTCCTCCATTAAATATCTACCTTACCGTACCGATTGTTGAAACGGACAGTGACTTTACTGACGAGATGGGCAGGTGTTGGCTTTCCTTGGAATGGAGCCTCTGGATGTTCATACACCGTTCAGAAAAATCCACTGATCGTCTTGAAAATCGGATAAGTGGTTTTTTGCGAGGTTTTTTGGCATCCTGGGTACTCCTTCCATCGAAAAAGCCCGAGAAAAAAATCTCGATAATTTTTCGACGGGATTCATTCAAACCCCGGTCCCTCGGAGTTTCTCAGACTAGGCAGCTAGCACGATAACCGCTAAGCCATCAAAGCTTTGTGAAATAATACTTACCATTTTCTTTACCAAAGTTTTTTTGAAGTTTTTTAACTAAAATGTATGTTTTTATTTTAATGAATACATGAATTTGTGATATTGTATATTATACAAATTCCCAGTAAATAAATGTACAATCTAAATAAAAAGTACCGAATTGTATATTATTAAACAGTTATGAATGCGTGTGACTAATAAAAAGTGTAAAAAACACGATGGGAAAAGAGACACTTACTTACAACCCCAGAGTGACCGAAGCAGTAGTAGCAGTCGTCGTCTCCTGAATAAATAATAGTCGGAAAAAGATTAAAGTCCCGACGAAAGGGCGAAACGATACCTTGAGGGCCATCACCTACTGCAACACCAACGGCGGCTTTAATCTCCAGCTCCGCCTCGCCAAAAGAAACAAATCACGCGCTTTATCGCCGCACAGTGGGACGAAACGGGTTTTTTTTTTCTCAAAATAAAATATCTCCAGGGCCCCACTTTTCTCACGAAAATTTCCCTCCACACCTTTATACAGGAAAAAGAGCACGTGTACTATGCGAATCGCGATAATGGCTTGAAGCTGTCCCCCGTGGATTTAAACAGCTCCCCAGGCGCTTCGAGAGCCCGGCTTTTCTACTCTTAATCAAAATTCACCGGGTGAGCATAATTGTAGGTAAACGTTGACTCTGGGGTTTCGAGCTGAATTTCTCCATTTCCTTTCTGTTTTTGAAAATTGCGAGCTGTTCGAACGACAAGAGTTTGTACGTTTGCTATTTAGTCGACGAACGCGAGGCTTTGACGTTGGGTTGGTGGTTTTTGAGCGAGTGGGTGCAGGCGATATAATTTTATACTCTCGTGGTGGAAGTTCGTGTGTACCCCGTGTGACATTGACGTTTCGCTGGGGATTAGTTATTAGTTTGTCGATAGTTTGGGCTTTCGTCACTTTCCTTGCGCACACACTAAACTGGGCTTTAGAAATGTTTCGGGAACTTTGGTGAATTTCTGAATTTCTGTGATTACGCTGTACTAGTGCAGTTTCTCGTTGATGTTGGTGCGGTAACACATTTTCTGTATAAAACAGCTTTTTTGTTGCTTCTGTATACTTGTACGTAAACAAATTTCTTCATGTAAGTTTAATTAATTTTTTTTTGATTTATTGATTGTTTGTGTGTAGTAGAACCCTATACAAATTTTAAGATACATGTAAATTGGTACATAGCATAAAAATAATTAAATAAGTTCAAATAAATAAACCACATTAGTATAGCAATAAATTCGTATAAGAAATATAAATTTGGAAACACTAGGACAATAAACAGCATTTCAGCCAAATATAGCGTAATGATTTTATTCAAAAAGATATTAAAGACCTGAAGAGTTCAGATTGAGCGCTGGTGGCGCAAATATGCGCGCGGAAAGATATAACATATTATAACATACAACAAAGCTTTTAAACCGAGCATGAAAACTAAATAAAGTTCCAAAAAGTATTGATTCAGAGTTATTAATTTATAAATCTGTAAAGTATAACAAAAATGCAGGGAATCGAAAAGACAAAAACAGATATTTCTGCAAAGCATCCAAGATGTGAGGTTAGACAGGCAAACACGTGAAAATGAAAGACGCCAAGCCAATGAATGACAAAACACCCCCAGGCAGGCAACAAATACGTGATATCAATAGGAAAACACCCAGTAACAAGCTCGGTGCAAAGGTACAACCGACAGTGGACATGGGGGTGACGAGCAAAGAAACAAAAAATTATGTGATTCCTCTCGTCATTGCTACTCCAACAGATCCGATGATGGTATGGATGGAGGGACTTAAGAAACTGTTAGAAGAAATATTAGATAAAAAACTAGGCAAACTAACAAAACTAGAAGATCACAACAAGAGTGTGGAAGAGATGCTGAGCTTGTTCAAAGATACTTGCGCAAGATAGAAGAAGCTAAGGAGAAGAGAGAGAGAAGTGTTGTGAAGAGAAGCGAAGGCTGGCAAAGAGGACAAAGGGTCTAGAACTATCAAACGATAAAAAGGACAGAGATTGATTGATTGATAGATATTTATCTAATGCCATGGTCCAATAAACTGTATGGTAAGAGAGCGAGACAGAAAAGACTAAACCTAGTGATTAAAGGATAGAAGTTTGAGATAAGGAACCTTACAGAATAGATTAGCAGCTTTCTAGAAAATGTAGCAAGGAAGAATATCCAAGTAGACAGCTAAGAAAAACTTAGATAAGGGCATTTACGTAGACGATGATTTAACCGAGATGCAGAGAGAGAGAAAGACACAAAGATTCATCAGAACCTTTGCCAAGAAAACAAGGAAATAAGAAAAGGAAGTAAAAGTAGGATGTATGAAAGTCTACATAAACAACACTTGGTTAAAGTGAGATAAAAGAATCAACCAGTTCAAAAAGCACACACAGAGCCACCAGTCCAAAAAATAAAAAAAGCAAAGAGAACAAATAGACAAATAGAGGTGCTCTGACAAGGTGTGCTTTTGGAATGTGGCAGCAGCCAGAAAAAAGGATATAGAGTTCTGGAAATACATAAGTGAGTTTGATATTGTAGGTTTAACAGGAACATGGACAGAAATTAAAGACTGGGAGAGAATAAAGAGTGACCTACCCAGAAGATTTGCGTGAAAACACATCGTGGGTAAAAGAGGATACAAAAAATGTAGAGCAAAAGGAGGTATGATAATGGGTATATGAAAAACTTACCACATACAAACATGGACGATTGATAAGTTAAGTGACAACATAATGTCGTGAAACGGGACTGTTAGTGGACTCAACTGGAAGATAATAACAGTGTACAACCAAAACTTCAACGAATTGTAGAATTGAATTGATGACGATGTCATTGATTTCAATGATAACCTGACTATAGGAGGAGACTGGAATGCAAGAACATCAACCCCAGAAGGCCCATTTTCACCAGCTAGAGAATTAATTGCTAAAAAAGCAAGAGTCCAAATGATAAATAATAAAGACATGCTCAGTAAATGAATCAGAGGAAAGAGGTTAGCATAAAGTAAATTATACAGTAGAAAATAAAGGAAAGTTGACTTGCATAGAAGAAAATGAAATTAACACTGCAGAGTCTGTAGGCTATGTTATAGCAAGCCATGAGGCATGGAAAGAGCACAAGAAGTTAATCATATCATTTTCCACTAGAAGCGCACATCAACGCAAAGCTTCCTACAGGGATAAAACTTAGTCACCCGAGGAGAATGGACGAAGTTAAATAGACCATGGACAGCAGAATCAGTCGAGAAATACCACAAAAATGTGAAGGTTAGAGGAGCCAAGAGACCAACCACGAGGAACTTTTCGAGATAAAAAACAAAATCGACCAAGCAGTACCAACGAAAGAACAAATGGCCCGACAAATAAAACTGGGATACAGACCATCTCACGATAAAGAATGAAAAAAAAAAACAGCTGATAAAGTTAATTAGAGACTGGAAGAAAAATAAGATACAGAGCAAGTAGATAATAGGGCCATAAAGAGTTATAAAAGATGCTGCAAGAACAGACATGAGGCACACAAGGAGACGGAACTACTGAAGATCAAGAGCATCAACACAGAGAAAGAAATACAATCACTTACATCAAGAAATACAAAAAAGTAAGACAGGAAATAAGTAAAGAAATTTACCTACAAACATGGATAACACTTTATAGAAAAATTGGGATGCACCGCATAAAGAACCAAGCAAAAAAATAAGCCAACGGGAGTACTCAGAGATGACAGAACAAGTAGCAGAAGTCCGCATGACAGTTTTTTCTGTCCGATTCTAACTGTTCACTAATCTCCGCTAGGTTCGTCTGTAAGGGCGACATCTTGTCCTGATAGTCGGCAGCACCACCAGTTTTAGCCTGCCGGATCTTTTCCAGACGTTCGTTTGAAGCGCAAATGACCGAACTCCATTTCTTGTCTCTTCCTTTCGATTCTGCCTGAACTATTGGGATACCAAAAGGTCACGTGCCTACACCGTCAAAACCGTGTTTTTTCCTCGTTTTTTCCCCCAATCAGCTGTATACATATCCGATATATATAGCTGAGTGAAGCAAAAAATGACGAAAAAACACGGTTTTGACGGTGTAGTCACGTGACCTTTTGGGATTCCAATAGTATGCATGGAGGCTTTGACATCAGTTAATTTACTTTTCATCGCTTGTATATTTTCGGCTAGCCAAGTGACTTTATTCTAAACTTCTTTCAACATGAGTGAATCATTCGCCAGCGACTCTTTATTTGGTTCAGTCGTCTGTTTTTTGTTTTTTTCGTTATTTGTATTGGAGCCAGTGCCACTGGTGCTATGTTGACGGTGTTGTTGGTTTTTGATCTGGCGTTGGTAATCATGTCGGTGATATATGTTTCTGCTGATTAATTGAGTTTGTAGAGAGTACCAGTAGTGGGCAGTAGGAGCGCTAGTGTCGTAGACAGCTCGTTCACAACCTTCACCGTTGACCAACCTCTAAACTACTACACTGAAAAAAATTTGGTCAGATAATTCTACCAAAAGCGGGAGCAAACGCGATCCACAAATATATAGTTCCCAAAAGCATCCACTGTGGCTTACACTCAGCACCACCTGTGGCTGGCTGCACGCAC
>JAPYYV010007606.1:0-13261 GCA_030522625.1 Copidosoma aretas | reverse complement strand
TAAAGTGACAACGAACATGATGTGGGAATGGTGAAAATTGTTGAAATAGTAATAAATAAGAATCAACTATTAATGAAAAAGTGAAAATATTAGTCTATAGTACAAAATAACTTATTAAATTTTGAAAAACAAAAAGATGTTGGTAGACGTAAAGGTTACATTAAATAATATAGTAAAAAAAAATAAGCATTAGTATGAATGTTATGCAATGTGTAAATTGGGGGGGTTGGCGCGCGGAGCGCGCAGGTGGACGAAGCCCCACTAGTATATATATATATATACATATATATATATATGTTTAGGGCACTCCCTGTAAAAGTATATCATACAAATTTAAAAATTAGTCCCATATCTCATCAAAATCAGTAGACCGACTTCTAAGATATGACTAATAATGTATATACATACATGCATACATAAATATTTATATTTTTTCATTGGTAATAAGAATTAAAAAAATCGCTGCCAATAAATTATCACAAAGCTTCCTCAACAACATTCGTCTGCAATTTTTTAATTAAAAAAAAATGAAATAACATATTAGAATAATGTAAAAAGAAACTATTTTCATGCTCTATCATGCAGAAATATTTTAAAATGAAATTATAATTTTTACCCTAATATTACAAACAATATTGTTAATTTTTTAATCAAAAACAATTGAATAAATTTCTAGAACTTATTACTAAAATCGATATACGTAATATACCTAATGTGACTATCTTGTAGGTAAAATATTATTAAATTATATGAAGCTACTTAACCATCTATAGAATATAACTGATGACGAAATAAAAGTAAAATTTTCTGATTCCCAAAAAGCAAAAACCGTTTAAGTGCTGAGTGACTATAGTAGTGCCTGCAGGACAGAGCTTAACAAGATTTTTGTCTGCTCTATATCTTTTTTAATGGTTAATTTGATATAACCTTTTATTTTACAAAAAATTTCCATAAAAAATTATTACTTCTTTCTAATGTAGAAAAATATTCTTTCTTATTTCATTTTCAATTATTTTCCAAATACACTTCCTTTTTACTCGTTTTTTGCAGATACCGCTACAACCAACACTATTCTTATCGTATCTACGAGTCGACTTTATGAAGGAATACCTTAATAAAATATGCAGAAACCTACATCTATATGTTCAATAAAACGAATTATAATAAAAGTTTACATTCCTATTGTTTGTTGTTGATGAGTCAAGTTATTTGAAAAAGATATGATATGATTTCAGGTAAAAAAGGATTTAGCTCCTTAATAGACCATTTCTAAAATGCTTACTAATTTTTTCGCAGCAATCTGTGACAAAATTTTGCACAGAGGTAGAAAACACTCATTCACTATAAATATCAATTTCATGCATTTCAGAAGTACTTTGGTATATTTAATGAGCCTCCTAAATGCTCTGTAACATAAAACTATTGGTAAATTTAAGTTAATTTATCTTTACCCGCAAATACTTTTGTACATTTATATGTTTTTTTATCCTTAATGTATTGGAAAATCGTTTTTGGCCATAAAAATGTGTGATTTAAACTTTTCTTCATAAGGTGTATAACTTAAATTTGTTTTCTAGACCGCTAAAAAGGTACAAAAACAATAGTTTAAGACCTTAGTTTCTGAAAAATGTTGATTCGTTGGAGAGATATAACAATTTTTTTAGAAAAATCTTATCGTTAGTATTGACAAATTATATACAAAGTAAACAACATTACTTATCAAAACGCTGCAGAATAAATTAAAGGATACAGAACAATATTTTGAGACCTTATTTTTCTAAGACATGTGATTTTCTTTTAATCTTCGATTATGTAAATAAGATCTAAACAACATAAGCTATTAAGACGATGCAAAATTAGAAATAAAAGTATTTTTATGCTCTATGAAATAAGACTATTGAAAAATTTGCACAAGAAATTTTTGACCCGTAAAAGGGTATAAAATCAATTATGATAAACTGAAACCATAATAACAGCTTTCATAAGGTATAAAACATAATTTTTTTCTCTGAAGCCTTAAAAAAATATAAAAACAATTATTTTAAGCCCTTGATTCCTACAATAAGTCGATTGATTACAAAGATGTATTAATTTTTTCAGAATAATCTAAGTAATCAATCAAGTAAGAACTAAGTTACTTATCAAGAATATCAAGAATCAAAAATTAAGGTTTTTTTATACCCTACTAAATAAATTTTTTTAATCTTTGCCTGGTAAATTTATTACGTTTTGAATGGCGTGAAATGGGCTTTTGACAATCAAAAATGGTTACAACAACCTTAATAAGGTATAGAACCTAATTTTTTTTCCAGAACAATAAAAGGATATATGAACAATAATTTGTAGTCCTTAACATCTAGAATATGTTAATTCGTTTTAGAAATACAATTTTTTTTCTCGAAAATTTTATTATTTTTTGAATAAAAACTGAACAAAATAACTTTTAAAAATCCTAAATATGGAAAATGAAGGTTTTTTTATACCGTAGCGAAGAAGGTTATTGTCAACTTTTTATAATAAATTTGTGACCCTTATTTTGGTGAAGAACCAGACTTGGACCATCAAAATTGTTCTAACTAACTTGATAGAGTATAAAATTCAACAATTTTTTTCGAGCTACTGTAAGTATTATAAATAATCAATTTAAGCCCTAGAACATTAAAATCGGTCGTTGCGTTCCTGATATATGACTGAATATTACACACACACAAACACAAACACAGACAGACTTCTCCTAAAAATGGTATTTTTTAACTTTAGACACTATACAAGACATTTCTAACGTATTCCCTTGAATTTTCATTTTTTTATGGGTAGATAACTTATTCTATGAGAAAGTAATAAGCCCCGTTAAGTCAAGATCAATTGAGTCTAAAGATATAACTAATTATAATGATAAACACAAATACACTCACATGCACCAACAAAAATTATTTCTATTTTTATCCGAATATGTTATTTTGCAAGCAATTTTCTGACCCTACAAAAATTCTATAATTAATTACCAAAAAACAACGTCAAAAAATAGAACAATAACCTTTTTTGAAAAAATCGATGAAAGATCGCTACAAGTAGTGTGTCATTAAAAAGTTAGAAAATCCGAGCGTTGGATTTTGATTGGAGTTCTAGAATAAGTTGGAAAATCGCTATTTTTTTCATTTATTCCGTTACATCTCGAAAACGGAAGGTTTTAGCAAAAAATGTTCCAAATAATTTTGTTTCTTGGACGATTGTACATAGGATCGGAGTATTAAAAAAATGAAACAATGTGTTTTTCCACCAAAAACAAGTAAGAAACTAGAAGATCTTAAAAATAGAAAATCATTAAAAAACAGAATAAATAATTTTTATTTTTTGAAATTTGTATATTTTATAGGTTTTAGCTTTTATAACAAAGTGCGCTTGGTCCGGTTGCCCATAAACAATACGGCAACCTATTGAAAAATTGTTAATTTAAAACATTCGAACACTGTAGTTTGCTTGAGAGTTCATTGATCCCGATGAAACCAATTGGAATCGGTTGGTATTTATATAGTCTTTTAACATGCTGAATGTTAATAATTTCCAATAGACAGGTTTTTGCTATTATGTCGGTGATTACGGGTGGGGACCAGGACACAGGGTAAAATAAATACTTACTAACAAGAGTATTTGCTCTAAGAACTCCTTTTATTGATACAGTATGGTCTCTATCTCTATACTCTTATAAAAGTACGCGATAGGTGTATAGACGTATATATGTAGAGACGTCAACCGAATCGTGGATGCAGCAGAACTAACGCCGCTAAGCTGTGTTTAAGAGTGCTAGGAGCGTTGATGGCAACGCCTCCAACCTGACATATCAACACAATCAATTTTTCATAGGGCCTACTTTAGTCAATTCACAAGATAGATTTGCAATAAAGTGCATTTGATTAAACTCATTTTTTATGAATTTGGAAAAAAACTTATCCTATGACCAATAGAAGCGGAATTACGATACTTTTACTTTTTTACCTGCAGTGGCCGTCATGATTTTTTTTTTTATTTTGGACTCTGCTTAACCTCTTCTCAAATGTTTACTTTACAGGAAAAAAATTTTTGCCGGTCGATTTGACTAATACTTTCGGCATAAAAATTAGATAATCATAGTAAAAACTTGTGTATGGGCCACCGCCGATGAGCGTCCGCAGCCAGCGGCGAACCGAGCGCGCCGAAGGCGCCCAAAGCAGCCCCAAGTGCGGCAGACAGTCTGTCTGCACTGCTGCTAGATATTTGGTTGCATAATTATTTATTCGTTGATAAAACTATCTATATATATGCTTTTGGATTAATACTTACGTCATTTTTTCTCAGCTTTACAATAGTGCTATTTTTTTTGTTGCTAGTTGAGTACAAGTGACAATGTAACACTTTTTTTCATACATAACAGCTCTACAGCCTTTGCCAGGCACTTTTATGAATAAGTTACCATTGATTCAAAATTATTCTGTATAATATACTAATCCTAAACCAAACTTGCATCATTATAACGGCTTAAAAAATGCTGTAAAGATGTTATGTTGGATTAAAATTACGAGTATATTTCCACTTGTACTAAACTAACAACAACATTATTAGCACCATCGTAAAGCTGAAAAAAATTACGTAAGAATGAATTCACAAGTATACCAGTAGGCGGTTTTATTAAGGAGGCTCATCACCCCTATATAGCATATATTTTCAATATTTGTACAATAAATTTTTATTGAAAGTTATGAGAAGTGTCATTCAACCGGACAATTATATGGATAGTGCTAAATATCATGTGTTTTTTTTATAAAATTTTTTTGTTAAATTTTTTACATACCGAAGGTTGAAACAAATTCAATAAATTACCATATTGTTTTTTAATTTACATCTGATTTCTAACTTTTTGGGCTCATTCTCTTCCTTGATCAGATCAATTGGGAGTTATCAGGGGAAAAATGGCAAAAACTTAGATAGGTTTCCCAGAAAAATCAATTGATCACTTATTTTCGTATTTGTATGTAAATAACTGAATTTTCTGGGCATTCTATCCATGTTATTGCAATTTTTTCCGTAGTGACTCGCAATGGATTTATTTAAGGAAGAAAATTAACCCATAAAGTCGTAAATTGGATGGAAATTGAAAAAGATTTAGGTAATTTAATTAACTTTCCTTTAAGCTTCGGTATGTGAAGAATTTAATAACAAAATTTTATGAAAAAAATCGCATCATACATAGCACTAGCTATATTATTGTTAGGTTAAGTGTCACTTTTTAAAACTTTGAATAAATATTCATTATAAAATATTCAAAATATGTGCTATACAGGGGTGATGAGCCACCATGACGAGTAATTAATCATGCAACTAAATATCTGGCAGCAGTGCTAACGGCTGATATCGAGTTGGGTCCCAAGATAAGAAAAAGTACCGAATTGGGTCCCAGTCATTAGTCTCGGTGCCGAATCGGGTCCCGGTGAGTGTTGATCTCTGGCTTGTTAGTTTCTTATCCAGCTACAGAGCATTACACACACTACTTTGTACCGTCACACTTTGTCCAGGCTTCGGACTGGCCGTATATTGGAGTATACTGGCGTGTTTTTAATCAAAAAACATTTTTCTTATAAGTCACGGTACAAGGCAGTCGACTACTGACCGAAAAATTCAAAAATAGTTGAAATAGAAATAGCACACACTGTGAACTCTATACACACATTATCATAACAAGCATCCAATAAAAACCTATACAATACGAAATTATTTAGATGTGCTGATTGTAAAAAAAGTTTCAAAAGATTGACACATTTAAATGGACATATATTAATTTATAATGAAGGACATGAAAACAAAATTTGTGAAAAATGTGGTAAGGGTTTTAAAAGATCAGACGGTTTAAGGAGCTTTGAGGGTTTCGCTCAGAGGGGCGAGAAGTCCCCTCTTTCATACTAGAGTCTCCGCTACGTATGTGCAATATAATTTTTTCATTTATTCTATGAAAAATAATCTTTGATTTAAACTTTCTACTTTATCTCTTTTGCTTAAGCCTAAAACTGCTTTAACTATCCTTTGCTCCTAATCTGTCGTTTTTTTCCATGCCGGGAAAATTTTTTGTTGAGAACCACACTTATTGATCCATGTCCTAGTTCTTAACTTCCAATGTATCCACTTTGAATTCAAACAGATCTGTTTTTATCCTTTATTCATTTCCAAAATTCAACATTTTCCTTTTTTATTTGTTTGTTTCCAGTATATTTCTTGTATTTTAATTAACGAAGTCTTTTTGCATATGTTTTCTGTCTTCAATATGCTAGGCGCCTTAAACAACGTCATTAGATAGTTTGAGACACTTAATTCTGAGTTTGTTACACCTGCTATTTTAGTTTAGATTCACTTATCGCCTATTTTTTAGACAAATAAACTTAAAAGTACTAGGCTTCATGGACACCCTTGCCTTTTTTTCCATAGTTTTAAATAAATTTTTTAGCACCTGGCTAGTTTTTTTATGTTCATGTTTAGATTCTTTTGAACATTTATGTCATTTTTATACTTATTTCTCTTAAATTTTAGCTTTCGATTAAATTATTAAGTACAAAAATATGGTATCTTGTTTTTCCTTTTGTTCTGATAGCAGCCTAACTTTCTTTTATTGTTGTTTACTTCTCTAGCGATTTTTCTACATTTTCAGAGATTATTATTTCTTAAATTCTTGTATGTTACATTTAAAAAGCCACTCTGTAGTTTTAAACTACTTCTACTTCTTCCTTGCCTTGTGAATTTGATAGATTCATGCTATTGCCCACGCTCCGATAATATGTGTATTTGTCTATAAGCTATGAAGTTTGTTTGTCAAATCAATAGTCTATATTATTTGAAGATTCTTGAAATATTTTTCCATAATTTTGTCTTCTCCTGTGTCGTTTGACAAATTTGTAGATAATTATGTAGGCTATAAATTTTATGATTATCACTTTTCAGTATGACTTATAGTTTTGCGAATATTTAATGAAAACTAAAAAAAAATCGGATTTTTACGATTAATTTGTTAATAAAGGACGAAGCTTCAGAACTACAGTGCTACTTTGTACTTATATTATGTATGACGCTATTTTAAAGCGTTAAATAAAAAATACCTGCAGTTCGGAATTTGAACATAGAATGGGCCTCGGGACGTCTAATTGTACTAGTCTACAACGTGGCTGAAAGGCGTGGTAACGAGGCACCTATGTTTGTGCTATTTTCTGTTACAAAGGTCGAAATGGTTTGATAATATGCAGAGTTCTAGTTTTATTTTGTTATCAATCAAATTTCGAAGCTTATAAAATATTTTTTTGTCCATTTTTACTATTATCCTTTCAAAATTGTTATCTTGCTTGGTATACAAGATATTTTTTCAACTCCAAGACAAAACGAAATGTATAGAATATATATTACAGAAATACATTTTGAATTTTGTAATGAAATTTGATGTAGTGACGCAGTTTGCAGGCATAAGCATTTTTTATATGAGCACATATGTCCAACGAAGCAAGAATATGAGGTGAGGTTAGAGTGTAAGCGGACGACTTGACGGGTGCTGTCTTTGGGCCACGCATGACTTTATTTGCATCACCCTAATTCGATTATTTTTGAATAAATTAATTTGAAACTTTGTGAAAAAATCCCTTACACATTGAAAAACAACTTTGTCGCTAAAAGTTTTGTCAAGCTCAAACTTTCCCGCGCATTTTTTTTCGCTGAAGTTGAAAATCGGAAGTTCTCGTTTGCTGCTCGTTTACATTAAAATATTTGTAAACAATGATAAGTTTATGTACTTTCAATGGAATTATAGACAGTGCTATGATGTTCCATGTATTTTACCGAATTTCTAAGAGTTCTGATAAATAATTATTCACCTAGATGTCGCGATTTATGTTTAAAAAAGTCATGAAAATAAGTGTAAAAAAATTATGCATTTTGATTTTTATCTCGAAAATATTCATCAGATCAAAAGGTAGTAGATAAAATAAGGATGCAGGATGCTGTTCTCTACAAACTAGGAATTTTTAAAGAACTATTTATGAACTCTTCAAATTACACACCTTGGTCGCGAACCTAAATTTTTTCAACCAGCTTTTTAAATGTTTCCATTTCTTAAAATTTTTTTTCCGTTAATTACGGAAGTCATTAATAATTTAATTATTCAAATGCAGAATATTTGCTGCGTGCAGTAATCTAAAATAGCGCGGAATGTTTTTAATTCGAGTTATATCTTTGAGATTATAATTTTGTCTAAATAAACTATATAACCTCAGATATCTTACGATTTTTTGTATGAAACTAGGATACCTGTAAAGTGCGCTTTTTGTCAGTTAATTCGTAGATTTCGCATTGAATAACAACGAGCTAAAGTAGTCTATGCCAAAATCGATTTTTCACGAAAATGTTGACACTTGGAATATAAATTGTCAACATCACCATACATAAGTGGTTAAAGTTTTATGAGTGTTTGCCATGCCGTTTCTGAGATATTAAATTTTCAATTTGCATGTTTTAACACAGATCTTAAGAGTAAGCCATTTGGAAATGCCCATTTTCGTGAATAACTACAAAAATATATTTACGATTGGTATAAAAAACGAGTACAATATGAGAAATGTAACTATGATTTATCTCCAAAAAGATTAGAAATTTGGTGCGGGCCGTTTTAAAGATATCTCTATATAAAAAAGATAGTCATGCTTTCATTATATCTATAAGGTATGAAGTTTTACTTAAATTTTCGAATTTCGCCAAAGTTTTCGATTTTTTTTTTCACGTTTTCTGATGTTAAGGTTGTTGAGGTTATTTTAGTGTCAACTGACGATAATTAACAACCATCATTTAAAATATCAATGATTATCTGCTATACTGAATTGGTTGAGTAACACTAAGTGGCATAAATGTCCCAACTAACATATTAATAATAATGATAAACAGCCTTCTTAAAATACAGGCAGGTGCTTATCTCCTTCGAAGCGGTGTAAGGCGTGTTAGTTTATATTTAAATTCACGTTAAGCTGTGATTGTTTGCATTACAGTGTTGCTATGCATTACAGTTTTCGTGGGAGTGCAGAAAGCCGTGTTATTTTTCGTTAAACTGTGCGTGGTGTGACTTTTTTCATTAGACCGCAATATGCTGTATTTTTATTCATTGGACATAGTACGTTGTGATAGTCTTTGGCGAATGCCTTGAGTTGTCACTGTTTTTGTATACGTTTGGGATGTGATTCTCTTCGTAGAAGGCGTCGTAATAATATAGTAACTTATTCCATACAAAAAGTCGCGATTTCAGTCATAGAAATTTTTTTCTTTAATTTTGCATCTTTTCTGTTCAAATATAGTTCACTACATAAAATCCCTTCATAAAAATTCCAGAACTTTTTTGTTCATCATTCTAATTCCATTTTTTATTTCCATAATTTCTCTAGAAACTTTATACGAAATCTTTTGAGGAGTAATCCAAACTTTGCAAAATGGAAATCAAAGGGAAAACAAAAAGTAATAATACTTTTACTGAGTTTCTATATGCAGTGAACAATATCTAAACAAATTTAGTGCTAATTCAACTGGGCGTCAGCTTGGTACTTCATGGACAGCCTCGATAACCTCAAGTGAGTCAGTAACACATTGCATAGGTCGATAAAATATGCAAAGATTTCATTTTTTTTTTGCAGGGTTTTGGCATCGTTTACCAGTTATTAGCATATTTCATCGAGGAGCTTCTCCAGCTTCAAAGAAAAAAAAATGCTGGTTTGTTGAACTTTTTTTCAAATGTAAGGTTTTGGAATTTTTGCTAATTGTTTATATACTTGTCGATATGTACATGCATATTCACCTACTATGTCTTTTAGTCTAATCTCGGTATAGTGTTTTGTTTTATGATTTGTTTTCTTTTTTTTTATATATATATTTTTTTTTCTATTTTTCTGGTCTTGGCTTGCGGTGAATTCAGCTACCTGAGCAACACAAATCTTCAACGGTACAAGCTGATGCAAAATTAATGATGCAACCAAAAAATATGTATCGGCAATAAGCCTTGGTAAAGCCAGTTGTTTGGTTCTTTAGTAACTACCAGTAAATATGATTTTTATATTTAAACTCCTTTTATCCTTTTGAGTTCTATTTTTATAAACATTAACGTATGCATGCAAAATTTTTCTTTCGTTTTTTACAAATATTTATAATAAATCAATCTATTTAACAACTCATGCTAAAGACTTGATGAGACGATTGAAATTAAATGACTTTAGAAATTTAGCCATAGGGCGGGATGAAAAAGTAAAGCTCATTCTAACATTGTCGGTGGATGGGGGGCTGGATAGGAATCCTTGTTATAAAACAGTGATATCCCACAAAGTATCGCACTTTAAAAATTACGATCTTGATAAGCTATTTTTTTTTACAAATGCGCCTGGTCGATCAGCTTAGAACCGAGTTAAGTGAATGATGGCACCCAAGAGTCGCGAGTTAGCCGTGGTCGTCCTTCTTTATGAACATTACGGGTCTCACCTTAACACCTAAGAAAAAATTATCGACAAGGAGCTAGAAAAGAGAAGCTTTCAGCATTCAGGTGCGATTAAAAAAATTTATATTTATATAAATAATTCATTCTGCCGAAATAATATCTTAAAATTTGTACATCTGATTGTTCTATATTATTCTTAGGTGAAACATTAGCCGAGATTAGGTCAGAGATGATCATCGACAACTACAACATAATAGCTGAATACAAGTACACAGATGAAGTTTTTCCAGACGTAAGACGAGTCCTGAACGTCTGGTATGCAAATCATGTACGGAAAGCCAGTATTTTTTCAGAAAAATTATTTAAACAGTACATTTTCTCATCTGTAGGGATACTCCTAAAAGAATTAATGATAATCTTATAACTTTTTTTTACATCATCAAGTGCGTTGATAATTCCTGCTGTGCTCCTCACCGTAGTAAACTGAAAAATATATTGTGCTAAGGTTTCTTTCCAGCACCTTCTCCAATGTCTCACTTTTCAAAAGTGTGTTTTTAAATTTGTCCCACTCAAAAGTGTAAAAACGAAATTTACTCTTTTCAAATTTGTGAAAATAAAAATTATCTATTTGAAAAGAGGAAATTTGAAGAATCACACTTTGCAAACGTGTAAATTTTATTTTCACACTTTCGAGAGCTCGTGTGCATGCTATTTATTTTCGACTGAATTCGTCAAGAGGTTATAGGTTATGGTACATCGTGTATATTCTCATGGTGCGAGAAGTACCCTAATATTTAAGTTTGTTTACAAGAGAGTATTTTAACGAAGAATTTACTCTACGTGAATATTAATCTATAATAAATTTACTAAATAACACCATAACTCCTGTTACATGAGTTGATTTAAGGTCTATTCACGATGGAAGCAGAAGGCAGAAAGCAGAAAGCATAAGCAACATCGGTATGTATATCTATATTAATGAAAACATAAGGAAGAAGGCTTATGCTTTCATAAATATAGATATATAAGACAATTTTGCTTATGCTTTCTGCTTCCTGCACCCTGCTTTCTGTTTTACACCGTGAATAGAGCCTAAGATCGAAATTTTGAGGGAATATACACGATATACAATAACCTATAACCCCTTGACAAATCCAGTAAAAAATTAATAGCATGCAGACGAGCTCTTGAAAGTGTAAAAGTGAAATTTACACTTTTGAAAAGTGTGGTTCTTTAAATTTCACTTTTCAAATAGATAAATGTTATTTTCACACTTTTGGAGAGTAAATTTTGTTTTTACACTTTTGAAAAGAAAAAATTTAAAAACACACTTTCAAAAACTGTGAATTGTCACGCACGATAGCATAGCTATGCGTCCGTGTGCGCCCCTGGACTCACGGAGGGGAGATCATAGGAGAGAGGGAGAGAAAGGTGAGGAACGGAGAACGGAGATAAGAGAGCGGCAGAGTATAGAGAGACGTGATCGGTGAAGGGTCATAGGCGGCTACGCACTAAATAGCTCTTCCCTTGTATTTTGATTCAATAAACGTTGCAACCTAACTGTCCTCTTATTTATTTCAAGAGCACCCCGAAGCCACAGAATTCCACGTAACAGTTGGTGTCAGGTGTGAGATGGTTTTTACGCGGTAAATTAATAAATTTTTTTTTTTTCGGGAAAATATACGCGATTTTTGGTAAACACGCATAGTGTTGTGCCACAAGAAAACAGAGGACCAGACCACGAAAAGGGAAAATCATCCCTGCAGCGTAGCCGCAGCAGAAGGGCATTACCTCCAGGAAGCAGGAAGAAAAGGGAAAATCATCCCTGCAGCGTAGCCGCAGCAGAGGGGCACCATCTCTAGAAAACAGGATCCAGAGGATGAGAAACACCACCGGACATCGGTACTACTAGGGGTATATACCAGATATTCCATCAAACAACAAGAAGCAGCAGGATGTTCGCGGTGGCTCCACTTGCAATTGGACTGATAGCGAGCATGTGGTAAGTACCTTAATATTTATCCAAAAAAAAACATTTTATTTTATCTTCCCCCGAGGTTTACACGTGTCACGTGTGCGATATTAAGAGGCTCATCTGCTTTCCGTTTTACTCAAGATTTTCTATTTAAAGTACTTTTGAAGGGTCCTATATACATATATATATTTTTTTTTCTCTCTCCTCGTTCTTTCAATATATCGGCGGCACATAAGGTTTAATCTAACCCCTCGGGCGTAACTTATGGCAGTATAATTTTACAGATAAAAGAAGTGACAATATAAAGATAATCTTACCGGGCGGGGACTCAAACAGGCGAAATAACGGGGTAGAAACGTTAGATATACACACGCACATACACCCACGAATAATCGAAACCATACATACATACATTTTATTTGATTATAATTGTTATAACAACGACATAATATTTTAAGAGGTTGAAGATAATAAGCTTGATATAAAAGCGATAAAAAAAAATTCATAAGTCAAAAATGGATAACCCGATTCAGACGAGGGAAAGAATCGCAGTTAATATCAGGGACGTGGATACCCCCACTAGAGGGGAGACCGAGTCGATGGAAGTTATTTTAGAACACGACTCCGAGTCACAGGCTCTTTGGGAGGAAGCCGATGACAAGCATCGGATCCTCATGACTAAAATATTCAAAAATATGAAGGCTAAAATATTGGCCAAACAGAAAAACCCACCGATAAACATGGCGGAAGTAGAAAGTGAGGCCCCAGGGATGAGTCGCATAGAGAGCGAACTGCAAAATATACTGTTGGGAGGT
>JAPYYV010007604.1:0-13261 GCA_030522625.1 Copidosoma aretas | reverse complement strand
AGTGAGTAAAATTTTAAGTCATGTAATAGTGCATTTTAAACAATGCTGACGCTAAATGTAAGCAAAATATTGAGTTCGTATAGGGTGCAAGAGGGGGTGCGCGGTAAAGGGGGCCAAGCTGCGCGGGCCAGGGGGACTCCCCGCTCCTCGCCTCGCTGAATGATACTCCCGAACCTCCTTAAACGATTATTTCAGCCAACACCGGCCAACACTTAATAAATCGTCAAAAATACCACACGTGGTACAAAGTCCTGCTCCCCGAAGCTTTACCGATCAAGTAGAGGACAAAGGAATCACTCCTTGAATTCCTTGAAACGTTTTACCGCTCATTTGAGAATCATTTTTTTTCTTTTTTACACCGGCGACTAGTAATCTTTCTCGAATCTTTCGGTTCTATGTACAATGTACATGCTATAAAAAAATCAAAACGATACGATGTACAAAACCCGTAAAATACACAAATCGGACTCAACTTGAAAATTTAACGCTCTTTAACCCTCCACATTGCACGGGACAACAATTGATTATATATGTATAGTATAATCCAGAGGCAACGATACGTATTTACGAGATGTAAAAATAAATAAATAATCGAGACTGGTTTATAGGAACGAGCCCGAGGAGGACCATAAAAGTGTGATTACGAGCATAGCGCGAGGTACTGCGGCAGAAGAAAGAACAAAAGGGAAATAGGGAGGAAAAACAAAACCGCACGAGTATGGTGCGGGCGGACGCAAGAGAAAGGGGAGCTCTCGGTAATCGCACCGTGCAGCGAGCGACCGCAGTCTTAATTTTAGATTCTTGCGGCATTCCTGTTGAGGCACTTATATACTCGCGGTCTCCGTTTTCCACCACGTGCCGTCGATACAGCGATTGCAGCGCCAAATGAATGATTAATTTTTTAAAGCTCCTCCCCGCTCTCGTCTCAATACTATAGTAAGAACTGCACTGATCGATTGACAGTGTGGGAAAAATCAAAATGGCCATGAAAAACATAGAAGTATTCAGCAAAGAGATCAATGAACCGTGGTCTGAATTGGCAAGAAGAGAAAAGATCCAAGGGGCTGTATACTTTACACAAATACAGTAGACGTGGTTTGATTCGTTAAGCGGGAAGTATGAAGATAATCAGTGAGAGAAGTTATTTGAAGGAACCAGCCAATATGAATTAAATATTAAAATTTCCCGCTTAACGCATTCAACCAAGTCTACTGTACATTGGGGATAGTACACATATTCGGAGTGGTGGCATACTTTTTTGCGCGAGAGTTCGAATAACCGGAATACATCGCGCGTATACGTGATGCATGGTTGAGATCCTGTATACTATATAAGTACGGCACGACTCTCGACGTGTGCAGCGGGCAAGATGAGGGCGAAGAGGCGGAAAGGAGGGACATAGAGAGATGGTTCCTGCAATTTGAAATTCCCGCCACAGCTTGATATAATACTTATAAATCGTGGAGAGAGTAGGTGGAAATTCGTTGCATGCGCGGGATTTGCTTCACTGTGCCAGTGGACTGACACAAGAGCAGAAGATGGTTTTAAATTGAAAAACCATCTTCTGCTCTTGTGCTAGTCTTGAAAAAATGATTTTCCTCGTCGCTATTACTTAGACAATCCATTTTTTAAACTACCAGACGTGAACAATTAGTTCACAAAAATATTTCCCGTGCTACCAGTCTGTGACGAGTTTTATTGGGTGAGTATGTCATTTACACAGTTTGGCCAGCTTAAATTTTACATTATAGGGTAATACTCGTATATAATATATCAGGACTTGTTATTTTTTTTTAACCATTCAGATACTTGTGTTAATATAATTGTACGACTATTCTTCGGAAAAATGAAGAATAGAGCTCTTTTCATTATCTATGAGATAAAACTATTTATGAAACCAAATTGTAATTTTTCCTACCTCGGGCACTTTTGCAACCCTGGTACTTCCTCGGTAGGAAAAATCCGACCAGTGGGGTCCCAACAGTCCCTCGGGTGTTGCTTCGCAAGCGCCCTCGGGCCAAGGGACCGCCCTGGAGAGATGCACATTTGTGACGAAAACTACTATTTTCACCCTAAAAAGATCAAGAACAGTTTTTTTGAATTTTCTTCCCAGTCACTATAAAGATAAAAAACAAACATTTTAAGCCCTGGATTATGACTATCGACAGGAGGGTTTATAATATATGACTGATCATATACAAACACACATACAGACAATTAAAAAAATTATCTTTTTTCATTCTAAAAACTATACAAAATATTTCTGACATATTTTAAAAATAACTTAATTTTTCATCGAACAAAAGCTTTTACTATGAGAAAGCGAAACAAAAAACGTGTGTAGGTATAATAATCCAAGTGACAAGTAACGTCCGATGGAATCAATAAGTGTAATAGCCCAAAAAATAGGCAAAACTAAATAACTTTAATTAACTAAGGATCGAAGAAAGTAATTACGTCTCGGCCACTATATGGTCAAATAGTAGAAAAACAGTATAATACAGATAGAAGTCAATTTAGTACATAGGGCCTTTTTTTAATGTTTATTCACGAAGAGCCTTTATTGAGCAATAACGAAGATAGAAGCTCAATTTCACCCCCCAGTCGCGCCCACTGTCCTAAATAACGTTGATATAGCTTACAACTTTCGTAGGTACTTTCCTTCCTACAGCCACTTCGATTTAATTAAGTTTGATAAAAGCCACTACAACCATTCCCGACAAACACATTAAAACTTTCCCATCCGACGTTGCGCCTCGTTTTAACGTCATTGCACTACTTTTTCGATGATGTTGGAAATGTTTATATCCATTAAAAAATCCAGCAACAACACGATAGGCGTTTTAAGGTGAAAAAAAATTGTGCTCCGTTATCTGCAGCGTAGGATTGATCGCCACAGGGATTACTTACTCTCGAGTTACCATAGCATTGGAAAAACTTTTCGGCTCTGCGTTGCTTACCAAATTGCTCTGTCAGATCCATAGTAATTTGAGATTGAAGCTTTATTTTAACGTGTTTGAGTTAAAGGGGGCGATGGTTTGCGAGGATTCATACAGTTACAAGTGCTCTAATGGCCGTTTAATTATTTTTTAAAGAACGAGAAAAAAAATGTATCTAGTTATTGGGTACAAAACAAGGGTACTACAAAAATTAACGAAATCATCGATGTTTTCGGCTTTATGCTCAAACGTCATATATGTAACGCACCTCATTGCAAAATTGATTACAAACGTTACTGTACTGCAAACAGTTCAACCTTCGACGAGTCGAAAGTTGGAAAGTATATAAGTGTTGTATATGGGTGTTCCGAAAATGTTCCCGGAAAACTATACCACGAGATTAAGCTTGCCAAGACAAATAAAAAGGCTCTTTACCGAATTTCGATCCGATACGTGGTTCTCGAGATATTGTCAATTGAAAATCAAGGAATGTCTGCATCACATACATTCATTAATTACGTAAGGGTCTCAAGGGGGAGGGAGAGTTTAAGAAATCTCTACATAATCTTACTTGGGGCGGGGAGGTTATAAGCCAGTCTTACGTAATATATTAAGTTTATATTTTATGAGCTTAAAAAACCGAATCGCTGAGTTTTGGACATTTGAACGAAGCGCATATACTGCTCTGCCAATGAGTGTCACCTGCGCAGTACTGCGTGTGCAAGATTTCAGTCTCGGCAACAAGTCTGCTGCTCATGCGAACGTGACTTTATGCTGTCTAGCAGCCCAAACACGTTGTGACAGGTTGCATGCCATGCCCAGGGACCGCCCTGGAGAGATCCACATTTGTGAAGAAAACTACCAATTCTCCCTAGGAGGCAAAGTAATCGGCGGGAGAAAAGTGCGTCGCGGGAGAAAAGTCGCACTTTGCTCCCTAGATACGAAATATACTATGACGTAACCGTAAGATAGAAAACAAGGCCAAAATGTCAATGCCGTAACACGAAGCATTTAAAATTTTAATTTATAACAACCTATACTGCCTAGGTGTTAGCTTTTTAATGTTATAATATATAATTACAATATATATGTATACGTTATTAAAAGCTACTCTATTCATGTTTCAAGTGTAAGAGAAGCCTACTTACGAAATAAAATCTCCTTATTTCTTACCCTGGTAATGATCGCTCACTGCTCAGTGTAATACGTGTTCACTCAACGCATGACTATATGGCACTGTGAGCTTAGTCAGCAAGTGACCGAGTCAGCTGAGTCAGCAGACTGGCGGCGCACTCTATACTGCACAATGAGCTGCGCAGCTCACCAGATACTTTGTTAATAGTGTGATCTAGTCATTCGTCGAGTGAACACGTATTATACCGAGCAGTGAGCGATCAACAACAGAGTAAGAAATAAGAATATTATGTTTCGTGAGTAGACTTATCTTACACTTAAAACTTAAATAGAGTAGTTTTTAATAAACTATACGTATATAATGTAATAAAATAATAATAAGTTGTATAATAATGTCTTCGTATTTAGTTATTTTATCACATAATATACGCATGAACAAATGAATAAACATTGACGAACAATTGACAATCAATGTAACATCATTGCCAACACTCCAAACTTAGACAGTGTAATCTCCCCTTTTTATTACGTATATGGATCATTTCCCAAAAACTGCGACATTACATGAAGCCTATGGTTATATTACCTGTCATTATTGTTACGCTTTTTTGATGATTCTAAAAATCTCATTCAAATTAACATGTGCTATCTAAAAAAGTTTTCTTGGCGCCGCAAACCAGTGATATATTCTTGTAGGAAATGAAAAATAAAGCACTTTTTACTCGTGTAAAAAAATCGATATCTCGCTTCGTTTTCGAGATATCGAGGTCGAAAGTCGAAACAATCGGTTTACATATAAATGCTATATTTGGGTAATTTCTTGCTAATTTGATGGTAATTCATTGATGAAAATAGAACTGGCCTAAAATTTTCCAGCTAGTTTGAGCCTCGCACAGGTAACGTAGAAAAAACAATTAAAAAATTCTAAACACTGATCTTTGAAAATCCTAACTCACACACTAAAATATCCGGTTTTTCTTGAAATGACCCATACATGTATTGGTATAGTTACAGTGAAAGATATTAGATGCACGAAATATATTGTGGATAGTGCCACGATGACTTACCGTCGTCGCTGAGCTCAAGGTTCGTGTAGCTGTCCCAGTGCAGAACGGGGTCGTGGTGAGCGGAGGAGTGGGGTACGGCCGGGGTAGGTGCGGGCGTCGGACCGTCCAGGCTTTGCGGATCATTGGCGAAGTACAGGGTGACCACACTGTCGGGTGGACACCTCGGGTCTTCGCAGGCCACGTCGAGTTCCGAGCGGGGAAACGATACGACGTTCTCCGTTATGACGCCCGTGTGAAACTAGAAGGAATGAAAAAAAAAAAAAAAAAAATCATTTTCTACGTTAGGCAACTGCAATGTGTGCGTGTACAGACACGCTGGTCAGTTATAAGGTGGTGTATTTACAAGGTATGAATAAAATATTACGTTATGGTGCGTAACATAGCGTAATCGACCCCCACCTGCAGGGAAAAGACGATCTTACGACCCTGATTCGAGTAGATCCTGTGGTAACACTTGACCAATATGTCCCCTCGTAGTCTGAGTCCACCCAGATTGATCGCAAATTCGCGAGCGTTGCTTACGGAGTACAGATCCGACGTGTATATCGGAGTGAGCCCTTCGTAGACTTTGAAGAAGGCCCTGCATCCGTTTGGCTCGAACAGCGGCACGCCCAGTACAGTCAGGTGTGTCAGGTACAGGGGAGACTGGCTTATGAGCAAAGAGCTGGCCAACAGACCGCCAAAGTACTCGATGTATCTAGGAGAGAGAGAGAGAGAGAGAGAGAGAGAGAGAGAGAGACGGGGATAAAAATGAAACAGAACAATCAGTCACGATGTATTATTTTCTCGATTTTTCTTGTCCCACGCAAAATTGTGTTCCCTTTCGCGAGACAGAGACTGATGTTTGATGAACAAGTTTACAATAAACATCACTTAGACGAAAATAGTGGGCAAAAAAAATCCAAGGCAATAGAGGGGGAACAGTTGTTTATTAACCTTCTGTGGGAGGGGACACTCAGAGGGCCGATTTTGTCATCGAGGAAGCGCCTCATGGCGAACCTGTCGAGGGCTTGGTCGCGGCCTCCGCAGATACTGCTGTAGTTCATGTACGCCGATACGGCTACGCCCAGTCGCTCCTTGCTGCCCCTGAAAAAAAAAAAAAAAACGGTAAAACACAAAAATTAATAGATATTTTTGTTCGCATCTTGTTCAGTCATATAATTATGCACGTATGAAAAAAATAGTTGCCGGACTCTATGGTAAGACAGTGGGTATTGGTGCGATGAAAGGAATAAAAAAACAAAACTTGAATCTATGTATAACGATATATTATAGTGAAAACGCATCGCTATGCATTTATACCTGGCATGCAATACGACGACGCGGTTCGAGGCGGCATTCAGCCAGGAGTCCAGCTCCTTGCAGAGAGCACAGAGCCTCTCCAGACTCGGTGCCAAGCCCGGGGGCCATCCCACCTCCCGCGTGTTTGGCTCGCCCGCTTGGCACGTTGACGACAGGTTGAAGATCTGTAAGATTGGCCGAGAATTATTGAGCCTCCTTCTCACCGGCCGCCATTTACCACTCGCTCGAATCATTTTTTTTCCCCTTCGAATCGGTATCACTGAATCGGATTTACTCGTGCCATGAGCATTTTTTTGCAAATTCGCATGATACGATACGTTTGGCTTGATTCATCAAATTCAATAGTAAGACATTTTCTATTGGAGTGCGTATTCAGTATATTCAGTGAATTTCAGTAAATTTTAATTTAATCAAACAACAATTTGCCGTCCTCCTACCACGAAAGAAAAATTTGTTTACATAAAGTAACGGTTAAAAATAGTCTGCGCTAAGTACTAAGATAATTGTTACCTCTCTCGCTTCGCTCGAACAACAATAATATAACATTCAAACTCAAGTAAGAGTGAGAGTCACCGTCTTTGCGGCATTAAGTATAGTCGACAAACAACATTTTCCTCCGTCCCAAATAATAAAATTTGTTCGTAACCCAACTCCAAAAATAATCTGTTCAAATGATTTTCAGAGAAAAATATCAATCCTCGCACAATGTAAATATCATAATTATAGAGTGTACACAAGGATTATAATTTTGTCGAAGATGCGTTTTCTGAGTTGTTTATCGTGATCTCGTCTTTGGCCCTAGAATTTTTTTTTTCTCGATATATTTTTGTTATCTTGAGGACAAAGCAATATTGAATCTTAGCTATAACACGCGCGCTTGTAAGAATGCACAAATAATAATAATAAATGATGATGATTATGATGATGATATTGGTGATATTGATGATGATGATGATGATGATGACGACGGAGACGATGATGATGATGATGCCCGCGAACAACAGTACGACAATTATAGAGTAGACGTATGTATAATAACCGTGTAATTGTTGGCGTGCTTGCCCCTAAGCAGAGACGTCGCGTGCTCGAGGACCCCGCGGGCGTCTTCCCTGTACCAGAGGGCTATTATCCTCTCGGTTACGTAACACAGCTCCATCACCTCGCTGACGCGGCCGTTGTTGCAGCTGTTGCTACTACTATTGTTGCTGCTGGTGCTACTGTTGCTACTGGTACTGCCGCCCGTGCCACCACCGCTGCCCTTGAACGTAGAGCCGACCGCCGACGCGTCCGCGCCAACGCCCGGCGTCCTCTGCGGCTTGGCCGGGGGCGTTGTCGCCAACTGTGCTGCCTGCAACAGGACAAGGACGAACAGGAAAGCTGTCATCAAATTTTTTTATGTATTGTGTTTTTTTAACACCTGGATAGTAGTTATTTATCGATAAAACAGTTGTGTGCCCCAGGTAAATGCAAACTTTCCATCAACTTTATTTAACAATTTTCTCCTTTGACACTCTGTCATTTAATTCAATACGCTTTTTATGTGCGTGTTAGAATTTTCGTGCGCTTCACCTTGCTCGAGTTGAGGGCGGTGAATGTGGGCTCGTAAACGATCCTTACGGTGTACGTTCGTGATGGTTGTGCCATTGTGCGGTTCTACTCTGCATGTAATTGGGATGTTATGAAAAAAAAAGTTGGATTTCCATTTGGTCCGTCGGATAGATTATCGAAAAATATTGGACACGTATTTTTTTCTTTTCTCATATTGACCAAAATTTACGAAGATAGAGCAAGTTACAGTTTAGGACAAGGTGCAAATTACGTCCTGGTTCCTTAAAATTCACAGTAATCGTGAGGTCATTTGCGCCACTCCTAAATTTTGACGAACTGTATCTTCGTAAATTTTTGTGTGTACAAAAATGAATAAACACGTGTCCAATATTTTTCGATAATTCAATTGACGGACTTAATGACATTTTTTGTTGAAAAATAATAATGATAATATAATAATAATAATATTGTGCTTAGCATTAGGTACACTGTTTTTTGTTTATTTTTGTTCGTTCATTTCACCTAATGCACGCAATTTACATTTTAAACGCTATTTTCATCTCGGATCTGAAACGTGGTTCGTATCGATCGTTACAATCACCCCATCGAATGATCTTGGATGATAAAGATGACAACGCAACAAATAAAATTAAATACTAATCACAGCCCAGATAGTTCGACGCTTGAAAGTGCAAGTACAACATGAGCGCACATAATATACATTAATACGACCGCCGCCGCACTGAACACCAAGTACCGAACTGCGCGATGAGCGTACACCTCGAGAGCTTTACTTCACTTTTTGAGTCGGCGCGATTTTGTTCATATAGTGCACCAGTTCGCGCGGCACGCAGGATACTATTATGACTGCTTTATATACCTCTTCTCATGATTACGTAAAGGACGTGAATTTTTGCTTATCCTATTCAACAGGAGGCTATTGCGTAAATGTGGATATATATAAATGTATGTATGAATATACATATGTTATTAATATATAAAGATTGCGTTATGAGGTCTACTCTACGATGATGTAAACAAGCAATTGTAGACGCAGGTGTGCGTGCTCATTTGTGGTTTCGGGGGTGCATTATTGTGTGTAATTCTAATATACTGTGTATAAGTTGGGGTAAATAAATAAATTCAAAATGAATGGTGATCACCGTACTTTAAAGTAGCTGTATTCTGGAATATAATGGTTATTTAAAAACCATCATCCCTTTGACAATTAAAATATAATTATCGTAATACAAGATAAACTGTTGATTGTTTTCAAATATTTTTTTCTAATTCATCCGTTTGTATATACAATTTGTCTGCAAGAATAAGAATTTTTCTAATGAAAATCTCCAAATCCAAAAATTTTCAAGTCAACACGAGCGACCAGACAAGAGATCATTTCCCATTTAAATTGCATGGAATTTTAATCGTGGAACTTTGCGCAATTTTTTTAACCACTTTAGAAATTTTTTCTAGATTTTTAAGCCGTTAAACTATATGTTACATATTGCTTTAACTCGAAACACAATTTTTTTAGCTCAAAAAAATTAAGCTGATACAGACTTTGATATTTTAGATTATTTTCCTTCGAAGGCTTCGAAGACTAAAATCGAATTTTTTCTGCATACTCTTTTTGAGCTGAAAAATATTGTGTGTTAAGTTTAAGCACTATGAAACAAAGTTTGACGGTTTAAAAATCTAGAAAAAATATCCAAAGTGGAAAAAAAAAATTAATCAAAGTTGGAAAATTCAAATCCAGTAAGCTCGAAAATCTTTGGATTTTAATGGTATTGATTTTCATTTTGGGATGTAACAAAGAGATTGTAATGGATATATGATTGAAAATCTGAGATCGGTAAATAACGAAAATCCTATAGTTTATACATTGCATGTATACATGGCATGGAGTCTACTAAAAAAAGCCGCCCTATACCGCTGCTGCTGCGGAAACGGACGGAACGGAAATAGGCACGCAGCGTGTTTTTACTGTTTAGCTATTTGTTATACATGTGCGGTATGTAAGTAGCGGCGATTCTATTAAACGTAGCAAACGATTTGAGCGGAGGAATAGATGAAAGCTCTGCGGGTAGAAGATCGACAAATTCTAATTGAAATTAATTACAGTCGAGCATTCGGAAACGTTACAAGATGACGGCCAATAATAGTAATATATAATGAGCTTCAAGGGAGTGAGCGGCAGAATGCGGGACAGAAGCTGATTAGTTGCCAGAATCCCAGATGATTTTTCATTCAAAAACTAACGGGCTTACTAAAATATTACAAGAAAGCTTTTTTGTGTAAAATGAGCTAAAAAAACTAAAATAAAAATTTTCAAGCACTATAATCAATTTTACTATTTGTTATTAAAAATTGTTATTAAAAATCGATTACTAGAATATTAAGAAAATCACCTATGTTTATCGTGTTCAGGAGGTCAATCGAATAAAAAAAAAAAATTCCATGGACCCAAATCGGCCACGGGCACATAGGAGCAAAACCTAACGCGCAGAGAAAATGGAAAGCAGGGTTATGGGTTATGGCGGGGACTATGGAGAAGGTCAGTGATCAAGCTCAGCTCAGAGGGCGCCAGAGAGGAGAGACTCCAGCCAATCGAAAAAAGCGTTTTTTTCAATCTTGACGCAATTGACATCTAAGAAAAAAAGTATCTACACTCTAAAAGCATGATTTATGGAATTTTCCAAGTACATTTAATAAATAGACTTGTGTAATAAGTCAAATAAAAATTAAACTTTTGTAAATAGTCTAATTATTACAGTTTATTATAGTCATTTGAGTCACCTAACCTCCAAACATATTTCCATCAGGAGCAATCCGAATATTGTATACATAGATAATAGATATACAGAATATACACATATAAGACATCCTCACATTCCTCACCGGTGAAATATGTTTGGAGATTAGGTGACTCAAATAACCATAGTAATTAGACTATGACTTATTACACAAGTTAATTCATGAAATGTACTTGGAAACTCCAAAAGTCATGCTTTTCAAGATACTGTTTTCCTTTGATGTCAATTGTGTCAAGATTAAAAACATGCGCTTTTTCTTGCAATTGGCTGGAGTCTTTCCTCACTGACGCCCTCTGAGCTGAGCATGCTCACTAATCGTCCCGATAGGGTAAGAGCTTACAGATACAGTAAGGATCAACACCCTCCGCACCGAGATGGTAAAGGGTGCCCGCAAAAATAAACCAGAGTTGGTGTACAGGTAGAAAAAAACCAGGAAAAAAAAGCGGTTTCTAAGTGTTTTTATCTCACCTCACAGTAGTATAGTAAATGTTAGTGTGTAATGTATTTTTAACAAATGAGTGTTTTAAGCTTGTGTTTTTAGAAATGAGAATTACACAAATATTTGTATGACAGTCAAAGGATGATCATTTTACGATACTCCAAATCTTACCTGATCATTATGTTGCTGCTGCTGTTGCAGTTGCTGCTGTTGTTTGTTACGTGCAAGCATACTAGCATTTTTTGGATGTGGCTCATAAACTCCATTGTGCTGCAACAAAAAGAAAACAAATACTTTTACCATCAGTAACTTATTCAACACACAAAATATATGGCCATTAAATTGTAAAACTAAATGTTTTCCCTTATAATAATAAATCTGATTTCAACATATTACAAAATACTTATGAACATAAATTATTGTTACTTTTAATGATAATACTTATAATTGTCTCCACGACTGATTCTAACGAAAACGACGCACCTCGCGTTCAATGTGAAGTGCCGTGTGCCAGATAGTAAAGGCTATGCTGTGCAGCAGAGTCTCCGTATCCACTGTCAAGTTAACGGGATTTCGCGTGTTTTCCAAGTTTGCGTTTCGAAAATTATTGTTTTCGATGCCACTGTTCAAACGGTCGTTTCGATTGGGAATTTTTTTCCTACCCCACGTACGCGATGATGAGCCGCCGTTTGAATTCGTCATGTTTTAACACGCTTTTGTTTTCTACATCAGGGAAAAATTTTATGATTTAAATGTTTATCAATTCCTTATCATTTCCCAAGCGCATGATTGATAATTTTGTTCTACAATTTTTTTTCCGTTTTATCACAAGTAGAAGTATAGATATTTTTACATCTGCCAGTAGTATACAAGGCTCTATAAGTGGGAGTAAAAACATTGAGCAAGAGGAATCAGCTCTGTTTTCCTATACTTTAAACACTCGAACAAATTCTAGTGCTAGCATCTTCGATAGTATATGGCATCAATTTTAATTTTTATTCTTTAAAATTTCAGTAATTGAGTCTCCATCAGTGTAGAGATACATACATACAAATGGACATCGCTTGAACGTAAATTTCAAAGAAAGAACGAAAAAAAAATACGCTACACGCTGTGTGCATTTTTATCCTGTCATTTTCAACCTCCTTAACATTTACAGACACACACACACACACGCAGTAAATAGATTAAGCATGAATTACAAGATTGAGAAAAAGAAGTACGTATTTGTTGTATTTATGTAGTCGTTGCACTTTTCGTGTCTTTAAAACCTTGGTCAGACGTGTATCATATATGTGCGACGTATGTAACATTGAATAAATGATTTAGACGCGCGGTTGATAAAACTAAAGAAAACGAAATGAAAAAAAATAAAAAGAAGGATGAATCCAAGAGAAAAAAGAAGAGCTTACGTGCACAGTTTTATATGTAAGTTCGGGCAAGCACGGAAGCACGTATCTATTGCAAAACAAAAGTCGTATGCACGTTGTATGTGTATACATATGTATATACATATATATTGTGTACACAATATAGGCGTGGTGTATCCCATGAACAAAACGTTTATCAGTTCTCGTTGAGCTTATAAATAACTCTATTGCAATTGATTGAGCGCTTATTTATTCGCCGGCCTCGATGTACGTGACTCGTTATAATATAAACTTATATAGCTGCACGAACAACGAACACGTACTGCCCTGTAAGTATTATAATCAAACGAACATACATATATATATATAATATGTATACTCATAATATATACATGTGCGAATGAGCGTGGAGTGAATCAATTTACAACGATCTCTCCTTTGTCGTCATCACTATATATATATATATATAGATATATACATATTTATAACGGGGCATCATAGTAGTCGATTCATATGTTGTGACACTACCTACTACAACTACTACTACTACACTGCAAATCCAAGTGAGTTATTTCAACCCACTTAAGTGAGTAAATTTTGTAACACTTTTTACACGTTTATATCCGTGTAGTTTCAACCCACTTAG
>JAPYYV010007603.1:17120-32326 GCA_030522625.1 Copidosoma aretas | reverse complement strand
CACCCCCAGCAGCAGCAGCAGCAGCAGCAGCAGCAGCAGCAGCAGCTCGGCGCCTCCCGGTCGCTGCGCGCCACGGCCGGCCTCGAGCACCGGCTGTTCCAGACGAGCGGGAAGACCCGCCGGGACCTCGGCGTCGAGCAGCAGCAGCAGCAGCAGCGGCTCCGGCACTCCCGTCTCCTCGAGAGCCTGTTCGAGCTGGCCTCGACCGAGGGCGGCAGGGTCGACGCGACAGGCCGGCCGCGGGTGCGGGGGCCAGGGTAGCCGTTCTCGCCACCACCAGCAGCAGCAGCAGCAGCAACGGGACGGCTTCGAAAAATCATCGCCGGCAGAACGGCGGCACGAGTCAGCGCCACGGCCCTAGGCCCTCGCTGATGGGCGGCATCGGGGGAACGACGGGGACGGTGACCACGGTCCTGCTGTCGTCCTCGGCCTCGTCCTCGTCCTCGGTCACCAACTCGTCGTCCAACGGCACGTCCACGAATCACGCCGCGGTAGCGCCCTTCTCTTCTTCTTCGCTGCTGATGGTTAGAGCGACGCTGCGGCGGCTGCTGGCCCCCCCCCCCTCCCGTACTCCCTCCATAGCACTTGCACGGCGCTCGCCTTGTACTTATTATCGACGATGTTTTACCAGCTGTCTCTCGATGTGATCGTGACGATGAGTCCCCAACTCCCCAGTATAACATAATTATGCATACATCCCCCTGAATCTATATATAGATGGACGTGCACGACTAGCGATTTTTTCATATACTTCTCTCTCTACTCGATTATCGTTACCATTGTATGATTTTCACAACGTCTTCCGAGCTTGAGCTACTATTTCACGACATGTTTATACCATCTAGATGTTATTCTTGTTGTATACAGTAGCTCGAAATTATTCATCACAACAACATCGTAAATGATACAACTTCATTACTCTACCGTCACACGATCAAGTACATTATACATAAAATACTATCAATGTATCGTAATTATACCCTTCCTTGGCTCTAGAGCCTCCTCGATCGATATATGATGCACACGTTACACAATTATATATTCCGAGGCGCACTCACAATCGACAACAGTTCTCTGCACATCTAACGGGAATGGAGCATGCGCACGACCCTCACGTATATAAGGACACACTTTCATCGATATACAGCCACGCAAATCAATTTCACCAAACGAAACGCCGCCACCACTGCCATATTATACTATGCACCGTTATCATGGTTATCGAGTCTGTAACGTATAACAATGCCAATAATAAACGACAACGCTATAATTATAACCAAACGAAACGATTCAATGTACACCACCACTCGCCACCACTACTGTATTGTAGAAAATTCGTTGTATGCGTTTAATCGTGAAACTAATTAAATTTTCGCACGTTTGTTGGCATGTGATTATATATGTATATATTATTACGTTGTTGAATCATTGATTCTTCATGCTCCTACGTTCGTTCGTTGTGCGTGGATGTTTGTTCATATACGCGTATAATGCATTTACACTCGTTTTGCAGCCATTCGAGCAGTCCAACGCCCACTCGCCCAAGTCTTACATGACCCAGTAAGTTTTGCAGCCCTACGTTTTTTCCCCCTCGACAATTGTATTTGAAACAAAATAATAATCGACGCGATTGATTTCCAAAAAAAGCGCCCTCAAGGAGTCCGGCTACGAGAGCGACTCAACTCTCGTCTTCCGTCGACGCGAAGACGCCAGTCCGCTGAGTCCGCTCGAGCAGAGGATAGCCTACAAGACGGTCCAGAAGGGCGGCGACGTGCCCCTTCATGGTCTTCGCAAGCCTGCTCCCGAACGTCCCAAAGGTAAGTTCGAGCAGAGGACCCCCCACGTAACGGCCGGGGGCCGCCGTGGGGTTTTTTTTTTTTTTTTTTTTTTGCTTCTTTTTTTCATACTGGCTCGCATTCATATACTTGACCGTATGTGTACGTCAGTATTGAAGAATCCTGCTATTCAGCATGATATAAGGATGTAAAATTACGTAGTTTAGAACCTTGTTTTCGTTATTATCGCTACAGTGCTTGGATGGAAAAAGCGATTGATTTTGCATCGAAAGTAGTATACAGATAGACTGTCTGTATGGAAAATATGAGGCATGTTGGTATTATAAGCTTTGAACTTTCGTTTTGCGTGCAACTTTTATCGATTCGCTCCTGAATCGCACTGAATGTTTATTTTTTCCAACTATTATAATATGCACCAATTTTATTACTCGCATAGTTCATCATAGCGCAACCATTTGACGATCATATTTTTCTTTTTATCATAATATTATCGCCGGGAAAAATGCTGCTTTCTATCAAGTAATTCATATACTGTACACATATAGCTGTAATGGCTTGCAAAATCATTTTCGATTCATCATGTTTTACTGAAATAATCGTTCATTCACAAGCACAGCCGTTGCTATCCACGTTTAACGATAAAACAACAGCATTTTATACTTTTTTCTCATCGAAGACATCATTTTTTACGATCAAACGAACCGTTTGCTCGAAAAGCTGATAGATTTGTGGAAAAGAAAAAAAGAACCACTTCTTTTACTAAGATTCTTCATACACTCTATCAATGTTGGTACGCCTGTAGGTACTTTAATTCATACCATACATATATGCAACTTTATTAATACTTTTTGTCACGTTTTCAATTTTCGTACGATGAGCAAAAATACGCACCAAAATTCACGCACCAGACTATTGTGTATCTTCGAGCAAGCCGTAATATGTAATAATAAAATAAAGCCTTCACGTCATTGTTATGCGAATGCTCACTCGAACAGCAACACCAGCAAGTATATACTTACAGTCCGAAAACTAAGGATCTGCGCACGCTTGTTTACTACTACGTATAAAACTACTACTAGTACTACCACCACCACCACAAATGTAAAACTACTTGTACTACTTCTGGAAAAATCGAAGCAGCCATCACGTATTATCGGTTTCAAGCAGAGCACGAAAACTTACTACTGCTGCTACTACTACTACTACTACTACTACTGGTGCCACACAAGACTTCTGGTTACGGGGGTACTACTACTTTAGCGATCTGGCTTCCAGCACCCCTCACAGTATAAACCTCGAACACGAATCACAAATGAAAATAAAAGTCAAGAAGATCGAACCAGAACCAACCAAAAAAGGTCTGTGTGTGTAAAAACTCTGTCCACAGACGACACGGAGATCGAGTACTATCCGATCTCGGCGTCCGCGGCCACAGCGACGACTCCAATAGACCCGCGCGTCAACATCACTTCGACGACGACGACGACGACGACGACAAAGAAGAAGAAAAAGACCAAGTCCAGCAGAACGAAGAAGCAGGCCTGCGACGGCGGCAGTACCACCACGACCTCGCCAGCCTCGTCCACCTCGTCGATGAGCCTCTCGCGCATTCCCCTAGTCGCTTCTATGGCGCCCTCGTCGCTCACCAAACGAACGCCGCAGACCCCCCTCGCACCCAAAAGCTCCTCGTCTTCGAAAAAGAGCACGTCCGCCGGTTGTCCTCCCGGTAACACCAGCGTACCCTCGCCACCCAAGAGAAAGTCCTCGCGCAACAACCGCACCCTGAAGCTCTACTCGGCCAACGGCTCGGCGGACGCCGCCGCTGCGGAAGCACCCGGAGGCACCCCGAGGCCCTCGTCCGCCATCAGTCCCGTTCCCACCTCGAGTCGCGCCAGTCCCTCGATATCCCCCCGATCCCCGCGCTTCCAGCTCTGCGCGAGGAAGGAAGTCAAGCCCCGAGTGCCCTCGAGAGCCCCGGTCTCCAGCGCCGCCAGAACCACCCAGAGGACCGCCAACTCCACCGGTCCGGGAAAGGAGCAACAGAAGCCGCGGGGCAGAACGAGGAGGGAGCAGGAGGAGTCCTGCCGGCGTCTGAGCAGATCGGCCGTCGATCTGAGCGCCCCCGTCGAGATCAGGCGGGCCCTCCAGCGCCAGAGGGACAAGTTTCCCCGCTCACCGACCACCACGAAGCTGCTGTCCTCCGGCGTCCTCGTCAGGAGCTCGTCGACCCCGTTCGCCTCGTCCCTCGGCGGAAGCCGGCTCGGACTGGCCAGCGACAAGTCCCTGAAGATCACCGTCGCCATGACCCCTCGTGGCAGGGAGATTCTCAGGACGGCAACGGCCAAGCCGGCCAGGGGCACCGCCGAGAGGAGGAGGGTCCAGAGAGGAGCGCCATCGAGCGACGCTCGAGCCAGGTCCGCGAGACCAGCCGCAGCCAAGCCGGAGGACGCCTCGCCCGCCCTGACGATCGAGCTTCTCAAGAGGCACCACGAGGCCACGATGTCCGACTCGTTCTTCCAGCATCTCTTCCTGCGAAACTCCCACCCGGTGGTGGCGGCTCCGCTGCTGCGACGGTCCTCGGTGCTGGACCGGGCACGCGCCTTCCAGGACATTGGCTGCGGGGACAGCAACGGCTGCAGATCCGAGCCGTCCCTGAAGTCGCTCAGCATCTACCTATCGCACAAGCGCCCGGTCTCCAACTCCCGCTTCCGCAACTGGGAGCGCGAGAGCCTGTCGTCCCGGAGCTCGAGTCCCTACCGGATCACCAAGTTGGGTGGCTCCACGAGTTCCCTCCGCAGCCCGAACCTCTCGACTCGCGAGTGCTCCAAGGAGCGGAGCCTCAGCGAGCCCCCGCTCAAGGGATCGTCCGTGGCTCCCAGAACCCAGTCCCCGTCGCCGATCAGGCTGCCGCATCCGGGCCGGAGAAGGGCCCAGCAGGGCCTGAACAGGGCCAGATCGGCGAGCGAAGCCGACTACTACTACTGCCAGTCGAGTCCGTCGCTGCAGCTACGACCGGGCAGTCGGAGCTCGAGCTCGCTCCTGAGCCTGCCCGGCGGCCGCGAGGACTACCAGCAGTACATAGCCGGGAGGCTGCACTCGCGGCAAAAGTCGAAAAAGTACCGGGACCTGCACGAGTTCTACACGAGCCTCGAGCGAATGGCCCGACTGGAGGTGGCCACCGCCGCGTCGTCGTGCGAGCTACGGCCCCGACTGAGGAACGAGGAGGTCATAGACTACGAGCGCTGGCGCCAGCTCAGGGCCAAGGAGAGGGCCGAGCAGGAGCTGAGGGGCCTCTACCGCAAGCTCAGGACGGTCCAGCGCGAGAAGGACTTTTTATTCTCGACCCGCGACGTCGAGCGCTCCAAGTGGCGGGGCGACTCGAGCCTGCGGTGCAAGGAGCGTTCGGTCGACAGCATAAGGGACCAGTTCCACAGACTGGCGATAGAGGACAGCGAGCTCGAGGCCCTGCGCCGGCGCGAGACAGCCTCGAGGAAGGACCCCTACCGGCCCCTCTGGCTGGGCAACTCGGTCGCGAGCGCGGCCAGTTCGCTGGCCAGACGATCGGGGGGGGAGCCCAAGCCGGTGGACGCTAGGCCCGCGATCCAGGCGTCGCTCCAGAAAAGCCTCGGGGGCAGCAACAAGTTCTGGAGCAGTCTGTCCCTCGAGCAGGTGACCGCCCTGAAAAACCAGCTGAACGACATATACGGCAGCGAGCAGCCCCCTCCCTGCAAACCGATCGGGCCCTCCCCCCCCACACCTTCGGTCGCCGACTACGAGATCCTCGTGCCCGAGAAGACGACGACGACCAGCGGCGTTGAGCAGATGCTCCACGTGAGGTGTCACTCGATGATAGCCGAGCAGGGGGGGGAAGACGCGCGGGGCAAGCAGCAGCGGAGCGGCTCGATATGCCGGGCGTCGGGGGGCAGCGGCATGACCGAGGGCGAGAAGAAGCGCCTGTCGCTGACCCTGGGCCGGGAGATGCTGGAAAAGGTCAGCCGGAGGCTGGGCCAGGTCGGCAGGCCGGGGGCGTCCCCCGAACAGCAGCGTACGGACCGCAGCAGCGCGACGACGACCGAGAGCTCCGACGCCTCGGTGAGGACGGTCGTGCCCCGTTCCGCCTCGCCGACCGACGAACGAACCGGCGGGGGGAGAGGGGGCTCTTCCGGCTCGCGACAACAGCTGCGGCGTCCGGCCGTCCGCAGCGACCGTGACATTACCAATGCAACAACGACGACGGCAAGAAGAACAGCTGTCACCGAGGCTCGGGCCCGCAGCGCCAGTCCGCGCCCGTCGCCCGGTCCGGAGAGCTTCTGGCAGCAGCAGCGCCGCGGCTCGCCCGACCCCGAGAGGTACTGGCGCAGCTACCTAAAGTTGGCGCGCGACGGCACGGTGCGCCGACTGCGCGCCAAGTTCGAGAGCCTCGAGGAACTCTCCTCCCGGCCGTTCTCGCCGCCCAAGCGCTTCCAGAGCGACCCCGAGCTCGCGAGGAGTCTCCTGCGGGAGCTGTGCGCCGCCGACGGGGGCAACTGCATCAAGCCCCAGGAGATAACCGACGTCGCGTGGCTGAGGCGCAAGTACGAGTCGCCGCCGGTCCAGCGGGCCCGTCGGGGGCCGAGGTCGCCGCCGATTTCCCGGGTGCCCTGGAGGATCGGGGATCTGACGATGCCCCACATAAACGTCATCAGCAAGACGGCCGAGCTGCTGGTGCAGCAGCGGCGCGAGTCGCCCGGCCTCGAGGAGACGCGCGAGCTGGCGGCCAGCAGGCCGGTCAACCGGGTGCGGGAGCTGTTCGAGCGGGGCTCGAGTCCCGAGTCGACCTCGATCCTCGGGGAGATGTTCACCTCGGCGCCCAACGTCCACGAGCTGAGGGACATCGCGCCCTATCTGGCGGCCCGTTGGGTGGCCCACCGGTACCCGAGCAAGCGCGACAACGCGCGCTCGGTGTCCTCGCCGCCGGATCTCGCGAGACGGGGGGGCTGCTCGATAACGCCGCCGAGCCGGAAGGGCGCCGTCGGCGAGCTCGCGAGGCCGGGCTCGTCGATGCCGAAGCCGAAGGAGGAGATCGTCGCGGCAACGCCAGCCTGGGCGGAGGACAAGTTCGCGGACCAGCCGTTCGACCCGAGCAAGCACAGGCCGAGGTTTCGGTACCAGCCGCCGCCGCCGCCGCCCCTGCCGCTGCCAAAGTTGCGCTATCCACACCACGGGTCCTGGTGTCCACCGCCGATGCCGGTCCACAGCGCCAGGCCGACTGTCGTCAGCTTCGAAGGTCCGGGGGCTCGTCGACGCCCGATCAATTAGCCGTTGATCAATTAGCCTCTCTCTCCTCCTCCTCTTCTTCTTCCATCTCTCGCTCTTTCTCTCGTTCTTGACGAATCGTGCGTACAAATATAGGCGTGCCAATGTTGATAGAGTAGATCCGGCCGTTCGAGCACATGCATACACATATATGTATTATGTAGATTATAGTAGCAAATACTCTCTCAACAGTCAGTTGTCGTTGCGTGTTTGTTCATACTTTTTTTGTGTTTTTCTTCTCTTATTTTCGCCCGTCCATTGTAGAATACACGAATGCACCGCCACCGCCACCGCCAAAAGCCCAACACTACAGAGGCGAACGCTTTACAATACTTGTTTTGCGCGTTTTTGTTTTTTTTTTTTTTTTTTTTTTTGTACATTTTTTTTTCATTCTTCACTCCTTCGTAACACACTCTCATCTTATTTTTGTCACTCATACGTCCAACGATTCCATTGTGTCGTTTCTTTTTCTATTATTTACAAATATACATTATATTATTCGAGTATAATTTACATTGATTGCAAATAAACGAGAAAGCATATTGTTTGATCGTATACGAAAGCGCATGCAAGCCCCGCGTGTATGCATAACTGATACGGCATCCCATTCACTCATCCGCAACATAATTATGAGCATGAAAAAAATATCTCTCGAGTAAGAACGCATGCCTGCAGCAGAGAACTCCTCGAGCGCATATCCGCGTATGTGCCGTGTGTGTATAGCGTTATTATTATACGTATAGATGCCTGCCGTGTGCCGCATGTGTATTATATACTGTATTCTTATAACAGTACTCCATGTATGGGTACCGACCGCAACGGGCGCTCGACACATCCGCGATTGCATTCCGCGTCTTGCGTATACATACGTACGCATGTATTATATATAGAAGTTACAAACTATATATTATAACCTATATATGTATAATATATATTACGTACTGCGTTTATATCGGATGCGGGGAAAGCGAGGGTGGGACGACTATAATGCACCCCCGGAGGGCTGCACGCATCACGTGCATGAAACGCTAATTACGACGCCGAAAGAGCTGCGCGTGTGTTTGCGCGCTTTTCCCCCCTTTTTCATTAATCGTCCGAGTAAGGATACTTTCAGGAGGGGGCGGGAGAAAAAGGAACTGCCCCCAGCCCCGCAGTTGGGAATTTAAAATTGCCCGCTCGAATATTGGACGCGCGCTCGGGGGTGCACATATAGTACACAGTCAATATTGGCCGTGCAGAGTATACTGCAGGTGCGGATAAAAGTGACGGAGGCCGGCCTGCGTTAATTTCGACGCTGCGAACGCAGCTGGACGCGCCGAGCGCCAAGGATTCACGGAGCGCGATGTGGGAGGAGGGCTCTCTCTTTGGCACGCTCGCCCGGGCGGATTCGCGCGTTGATGCGGGAGCGAGTTTTGTCGTCGTCGCGCGTGTGTCTCCGATGCTGCGGAGTTTCTTTTGACATCATTATTGTTGTCGGTTGGAAATTACCGTTGAAGGAGAAAGAAACATTTCAAAATGTACAAACCCGCTCCAACTCTTTGCATATTACCCGCAGGTACGACCGATAAATTGTAGTCGGCGCGGTCGCGCGCGATACCCTGAAATATTAAAATTGACCCCCCCCCCAGCGCAGTCTCCGCGCGATCCTTATATTTCAGAAATCCGCGATGGAGCGGAATGCACCCCCAGCCAGCTGATATTCAACGCACGTTCTTCCGCGAGAGCGTATAATATACCCCTCCCCGTGTTCCCGCGGTGTCTCGTTCCTCCCGATGCAATGTCAATTTGCTAGTTGATACGTATTATCGACCGGCGAGCCGTGACTCCGCGCGCCCCCCGGTTCTCTTTGTCGTCGATGAATCATAGAGGCGCTCCGGAGAGGGGGAGGCTTATCGAGCGACGCCGCCTGCGGTGGCTGCGATATGGGACCGTACGCTGATTGAAATTTAGTCGATTCTGCGTATAGGTGTATATCATCGTCTCGCAAACACGAGAGGCACCCTATACGTATGGGGTCGGACAAGGGAGTCAATGGGGTGTGTGCGCGCGTTGTGTTTGTGTTGGCTCGAGCATGCAGCCCCCCCCCCCAATGATGATGATAACGATGACGTTGGTAATGATGATGATGATGATGGGCAGCCGGCCAATGATCTTATATACTCCGTCGCTCCGGTAAACGGAGCGTGCAATGGTGTTTACTTTTAGAAAACAGCGATGTTGTAAGCATGCGTTATTTACTGTTTTGGCCCGAAGATTACGTAGGTGCAGGAGAAATCGTTTTTCGAAGAGGTTTGCAGCGTTGAAAGTTTGTTGTGAGCACAAGTGAGCAGTACGAGTAAGACGCGAGTGATAAGAGAAATAAATGTATTCGTTGAATTCCCCGAGCCTTCGTCCGTCGGACCGCATAATCAACATACTGTATGCACGTCAATAAAAGTCACGTTGCGCAAAATAAAAGCTTCGTACTTGATCTCTCAAAGTTATTTTTCACCGGCACGCGCATCATTGCATCGAGTCACGTAATCCATCACGATTTATTCGTTTAACTGGCCACAAATGACAAACCCGAGCGGATTATAAAAAAAATGCACCATGGATCGCAGATTTTCGGACTCTAACGTAATATTCGAGAAGAAAAAAACAAGAACGAGAGAACGGTCGCGAGCTCATCGGCACGCGATACGGCACTCCCGCGCGAGGCCGCTAAATTGCTCTAACTAGGTACGCATCAAGAGCTGCACGAGGTTCTAAGAAAGAGTCAAGATCGAAACAATTTAGCCAGGGCGAGCAAAAAACAAACAACACGCATCCGCGAGCGTCCCGTGCGCATCCGTCCGGTATTTTGCGTGCAAAAACGAGCCCTCGGAGGGCGAAAGAGAAAAGAAAAAACACGATGAATCGATCGCTCGCGCGCGTCCACGCACAATGCGGCGCCGGACGGAGGGGGGGAAAAAAGCTCGCGACGAAAAAATCCGACAACGCTCGCGCTTTAACGTATAGGTGTGTACCGTAGCGGAGCACGAAAAAAAAAAGGGCGCTCGTTGTCGCGTGACGCCCGCGCGCTCGTGCGCCCGTCATACCCATCGAGGAAGTCAAAGCGATCGCGCATCCGTGACGCCGCGATGATGATAACGACGCGTGGCGCGGCTCCTTTTTGTTCTCCGCGCTCTTTCGGTCGAAGGACCGCGCCCCGCCGCGCGTTTTCATGATTTTTTTCATTCTTTCTTGCTTTGTTTTCTCGCCGTTTGAAGGTCGAAGATGACGGCGTCTAATGTGACAGCTATTGTACTCCGATACGATGCGATCCGGCAAAGTTGTATTCGTCATCCGCAGCGTAGGTGCGTTTGAAACGGTATAGCTTCGTGTTTTGCGCATGTATGATATGCGCGCGCCCGAACGGTATGCGCTGTGATGTTTTTCATCGGGCGCGTTACGATTGCCGTGCGCCGAGTCGACTGCAGGGTTTATGTTTCAATTTTGCCTCGGTGTTGTGAAAAATTTTACTTTGTTCGGTGCATCGAGGCGGAGCGCGAATCGCGCGCACCTAATTAACGCTTTTTTCCTTCGAACTCTCGGCGTGACTAATTTTATTGTGCAGCATATGTTTCTACTCGGTGTTCTACACTCGCGCGCTTTCTCTAGACTCGATTTTTCTAAACTTTCTTCAGCGTCTACTCAAACGCGACCCCATAAATCGCAGTTGCTCTATCTCATATACTCGACCGTAATAAATTGATGTACTTGAAGAATTCCTCAGAAATCATCCGTTGCATATGGTTCTGGAAAAAATTGAACTCATTTAAAAAAAAAAATTTCTCTCTTCGGTAGACGCTGATCAAAAATAAAAAAAACACACGAAGCATCATGTACGCAAGAAGAGCCGTACAATGAGACTTATTGAGTCCAGAAATAACAACGAACAGGTGAAAGGATGATAAGTGTAGAGCTTCCCCATTGAACTCGCAAAATTTTACAAATTCTATCAAATTTACGTGAATTGCCTGTTATACTTCGACATTATTTTTCGACCCAGTAAATTGTATTTAATAGGTCTTTAAAGTGCGCACTTTATTTTACGTGCAGTATTCGACTTCCAACCAGCTCCATTTTATCTGGAAAAAGCTGCATGAAAAAAAGAATCAATTGTTCAAAAATCGTTTCGAAAATTTCATAACGTTAGTAATATTGCTGCCACAATTATTTTTCTCGCACTATATTCTTACTGTAAATTTTAAACACTTTCAAAAGCGCTCAAGGAGCTCTATCCGTTTTTTTCTCAACTACGATAAAACGAATGATTTTTGCGGAATGGATCATACATGATACGTGCACATATACGCCGGGCCAAGCCATGTTGCAATCAATCGTAATAGCACTCGAATCGCTCTTGCCTCACGAAAAAAGTATTCAAGTGCCTATTCGAAACAAAGAAAATTTCTTGCTCTTTTTATCTCCGAATATTGTTTTCCACCATTAAATTTGGAGAACTCGATGTAAACGTTATCGACGACGGCGACGCCTGAAATATTAGCACGCTGATAACAAAGAGATAAATATGCATATCGGAGGCGTAATTTTCTTACCCGCGCGTGCAGGTACCATAATATTACGACGTACAGGTTATACCGTTACGAGGCTTAGCTGATGCTTAGCGGATGCGATGATCGGGAGGAAGTGAAACTCGTGATTGGGCCTTCGGCGGCTCCTGCAGGAAATGAAAGTCTTTATTAAACTCTGTTTTATTCTGAACCTCATTTTCAACCTAAATCTCGGTGGAGATGAACGATCTCGATTCTCGGTCCGTCGAACGCGTCTTTATAAATCCATTTCCATCAGTTTTATCGCTGTATAAAAGAGCTTACCATCAATCCTATACAAATCACATAATTTGTTATTATTATCTGCATCGTCTCTGCACGATAAAAATAAATACCCTCCGTAAAGGAGCGGTCATATCCGTCTTCCCGCGGACAGTCGATGATGAGAAGGTATATAATATTTCATTATCTAATCCGTCTGGATATCACATGCACACGGCGTACAAAAGCGCTCACATCGAGAACAAACGCTCCTATTGTGGATTTTACATCGCTTGTTGTACCAGCGCAAACATAAGTAAAACCAAGCAAACAGTTATACACTTCCACCGAGCAAACCGCGTATTTCGAAATGATAATGCCCGCAAAAGTACGAGCGCAAATACCGTGGATAGAGCTCACGCGCAAATAGAACGTTTCTCGTGAATTTGAAATTGAATAGTGAGTTCGTGCGAAGACCTCCAGTGATGAAATTTTCCGAGCAAAAAACGGCAACCCAAATATACTTTGCAAAAAGCCGTGGCGGCAAATACACAAACATGACCTCAGCGCCCAATCAACGACAACAACAGCTTCGTACTATAGCGTACGCGTATCTATGCGCGGGAGCAATTTATCACAACTACAGAACGAGTGATCCCGATCTCGCGAGCAATCATCATCCGGCCTTATCGGAGCGAGCGAGTCAATTATCGACGAAAAGTTAAACTCTCCGAGTAATCTGGGCTCATGTTGTGCGAGCTTATACTTGCGCGATGCGGGCCGACGATACAGTGCGCTGTTTTATACGTGCGCGTTGGAATAAGCGTGCATGAAGATAAAATACACGTATAGTACGCCGGAGTTGGAAGGAAGGGAGCACGCGACCGAGTGTAAAGCCACTGCCGTTCGCGGCGGTGCTGGCGCGGGCCACTAGCGCGAGTCTCAAGACGCTCGGCGCCCGAAACGCCTCGTCGTCGCCGTCGATTTTTTTTTTCGCGGCCTTTTTTCCCGTTCTTACATTTTGTTTTTCGTGTACCCAACAAAGTTGTCGCAAGTGCAGTTTCGTGCCCCGCAGTGTCTGTAAAAGTGTCTATAGGTGTAAGATCCTGTCTGTGCTCGTATGCGGTTGATTTCACCGTGATTGTTGATTCGATCAAATATACAATGAGACAGTATTTTGAGGAATAAAGTTGGTTTGGAAAAAGTCTTGGAGAATCAGCTGAAATTACTAGGAAAAATATTCTCCGCGAACGCCATTTAGTTGTCGAAGACGCGAGAGGGTATTGATTTTTTCCGACCGCGGCTGTATTTTTAGAGATGATAAAAATAAAATTTCGAGCGTACACTTGAAAAATGAGCCACGCAGACGCCCCGCTTATTACTCTTACTGATAAAATTCGTAACTTAACGCAGCTGTCAAAACTCTTGTTCGTACCCACGTATTATCAGCGTTCGATTTGAATTACTCGCTAATGAAATTTATAATCGTTCTTTTGCCTCCTGTACAGTTTTAAGCTTAAAAGTTCCTCGTAGCAGTATTCAATATTACGCGAAAAAATTATTCTTCCACTATCACACCCATTGGACAAGGCGCTCGAGATTAGCAGCACAGCAGGGTACATATTGTAGCATTTTATCTCCAAACGCCGGTACCCCACATTTCCTGGAAACTACTCTACACTCAGCATGAGAAAAAAAAGACACGTTCAAAAGAGCCTCGGCCCCGCCGTGATATTTACATGCCAATAAAATCCTCGTCGCTCAAAAGTATGCTAATTCGCGGCTGTACTTACGCCTCCCACCGAGAGCTGCCTGCTGGCTGCATCGACGTCAGCAGCACGCGCCACACGACCGTACTACTATATAAACCCCTTCCCAACCAGCTGCGGCAAAAAAAATTATGCACCGATTGGCGATGCGACGCGTGTGCGGCTGCCGATAGTGCGTGCGCGGCATAGGTAAACTCTCGATTCGTCGACGGCGCGATGAAGATACACATGTATTATCAGAGAATTTCGCACTCGCTGGATCAACCGACTTTTCGCTCGCTCCGCAAAGCGGCGTTTTGAATTTTCGTTTTTGTTGCTGTTCAAATATTCGTTTTTCTTTTTGTCATTCGTCTTAAAGCATTTCAAGTCTTTCAAAGATTATATCTCATTATTTCTGAATTCCCTCGATTTCAAAAAACTTACCAACTCGATTGTACTTGTCTGGATTTTATAAATGTAACTTCATCCGAGTATCGTTTCATCGAAGAATTTCGGGCAACGTTTTTTAAAAGCTGAAAAATAGGACACTTCGTTCTTCCACGTGGTTGACGAAGAGATCTTTCGATCGGACAATCGAAGAATGCCAGTCTGCATCCCCGAAAGATTTCTCAGAAGATCGTGAAAATGAGGTGCAATTGCACCTTCGGTGCGAATCCCCGTTTACACGGTTGTACTCCGATAAAAAGCACCGGAACCGCGGATCCCGCTGTTCATTAATCTTCTCGAACTCCCGGAACGCGACGGGCTCCTCCTCGAATTCCTCGCGCGTCGCCTAATTGCCGACACCACCCGCGGCACGCGCCGTCGGGAAGAAAAATCCTCGCTTCCAATCACACGCCCACGGAAAGTAGCAGCAGCAACAACAACAACAACTCGCAGTAGGTGGGAAACAATCGAAAGAAGCGTGCCGAAAAAAGGCCGAGCTTCTTCCTCCCTGCACCTGCTGCTCCACTTGCCAATTACTCTCGCATTAAGCCACCGTACCTACACGTTACGCCCGCTCGCTGCCGCCTCTCGCGGGATTTCACTTTTTTCCCCTAACCCCGTTCGCTCGGCGCTCGCGTGCAGAATGCGCGCTAACGATCGAGCTGTTGTACACACGGGTACACCCGCACTTGAAAATTAATCGCGCGCCGACGACTATAGGCGGGTGTGAAAAAAACATCATCGCGGGTGCTCCACAAAATATTATTACGCGCGCGCGTACCCTCGTTCCCTCGCTCATCTTCCACTCTCCGCCTCGTTAGAACGGAACGAGTGACACTTTGCAGAGTCGTCAGCTGCCGTGCCCGCACGGGATGAGAGAGAGAGAGGGGGGTGAATCCAAAAGTAGCTCGCACAAGTAGGGAGCAGGTGTTATTGCTGCTCCGATGTGCGTACGTTCCCGATTTTCCCCCCGATCTCGACAGCTCTTTTTCTCCATTCATCCGCACGCGAGCGCTCGTCCCGCGCGCCGTTACCACTATTATCAGAGCGAGCTCCGTTACCACGTCCGCGTGTCTCTCAACTTTGTCGAGGCGGAAATTAGGGGGGGGGGGGGGGGGGGG